>JANEYF010005803.1:0-17169 GCA_029963845.1 Rhamnusium bicolor
TGATTTAAATCCGGACTTTTAGATGGCCACGGTAACAACTCTATGTTTTTATTAAGAAACTATTACCTGACACGATGGGCCGTATGTATGGAGCAGTTAGTTCTGTTGGAAAATAAAATTATTTTCCGGAAATACCTCTATTACTGACGGCAACATAATGTTGTCTAATATTTCAATATATTTAATGGAATTCGAGGATGACCACCAATGTTCCAACACACACCTAACCCATTTAGGCTCATCCAAGCCCAGACATTAACTGAAAAACCTTCCAATATTTGTGGATCGAAAGTATATTTTTCTGTCGTCTAGTGGAAGGAGGCTCATATACGCGAACATGTCCATCGTTACAGGATTTAAAAACCTTTCGTCAGAAAAGACAACTTGTCCCCAGAAGTTTTCATCATCGATTATATAGTTGGAGTGCAAAAATAATCCTACCCTGCTTCTTTTCTTCTGAAAGTTTGTATTTTTAGCCGCTGAACAACTCTTCAAGTCGCTTTGTAGTTTTATTCTTCTGCAAGCAGTAGATACCGAAGCAGGGAAATTTGTCTCTAAAATTGCATTTACTGCAGTCTGAAAAGGGTTTTCTATCAGGTAATTTATAAGATTTTCATCTTCTTGATTATTGCTCTTCTGGCCTACCGGAACCAACTTTACGGGATACCGTTTGGTTGGTTTCCCATTGTTTTTTAACACTCATTATCGTGGTTTTACTCACATTGTATTCAGCAGCAAATCTTCTTATGGATCAACCATCTTCAATTTTAGAAACAATTCGAAATTTTTTGAATATCTGTTAGATGTCGAACCATTTTTAATAATGACGCCACTGATTAACGTCATGTGACATTTATAAGATTATTAATATCAATCAAAGAACGAATGATTTACATAGCTAAAAGAAAGTGTACCAGTTTTTATTGAAATCAAGTGTACCCACCTTATAACAAATAAGTAAATTTGAGATATCTAGAATACACACGCCACTGTTGGTTACGAAATCGCAACGTGGTTCCTAAGTGTCTGATTTCCCTCCCGCAAACGAGTCCAGTGTATGCAAGTGCAGGGGTGTTTCCGAAATATCATGCGAGATGGCAGCTATTATCGGAATACAGATATGCAGTTTTTAGTTTTCTAATAAATTTATTTTCAACTAATCCAAGAGTTGGGTCACAAGAATATAAACATTACAAACAGCGACTAATGTCGGAATGTTAAAGAATTTGGATACAAAAAATTTAAAAAGCATGCGAAAATTTTTTTGACGACTCAACCTTAAAAAAAATTGCATTCCGACATTTTATACATATTTTTGAAAAATCTTGCAAAAAAATCGCACTCAAATCGGATAAGTTTTAAACGAGATATTTGAGAATTATGATTAAATAGGGTATATAAGACTTAAGAAAAGCATGGCAATTGACGTTGTAATCAGCCTTAGGGCGGATATATTATTTCTTTCTTAATTATGCGTTAATTCAAAAAAGTTTTTGCATATTAATTTATTGTAATGATAGTTAAGAAAAGTATTATATTAACAAAAATTTCTTAGACTAAAGAAAAAAAAATTTTGTTTGTAATGCGAATATTTTAAAAAATTTGCCCAAAATAGTTATTTATGACAGTACAAAGATGTAGATTTTCGTACCATTGCGGAAAATTGCAGACGAGGCGAAGCCAAGTTCAGTAACCGTATGAGTACGAAAAAATATTTGCGTCCGTGTCATAAATTTGGATAAAATGAGAAAATAAGTTCGACGCCTCTTTAATTGAGCTAAAGTTTCGGGCGACTGAAAAACCAATATAAAATCGCTCTAACGGACTATAACAAAGAAATAAGGAAAGTAAAAAGGGGATCTCGGAGGAAATTCTGTGGGGAAAAAATAAAAATCCCGGGAAAATAGCATTTTCATTAAGATAGAAAGCCCCCCAAAAATCCCTGGCAAGGGAACAAAACTCTTTCCCGACCACCAACCTCCTAGTGCTTTATATCTAAATAAAAAAAAAAAATCACCACCTGAAAGGAAGTTAAAAAACAAAAATGAAAAAGGCAAGACAGTAGCTAAAAAAGCTACCTACAAAACGAAAAAAAAAGCGGGTCTTCAAATCCTTCCAATCGTTCAAATCGCCAAGGGGGGGCGGAGTTTTTCCAACCCTACTACAAAACGGGTTGAAAAAGTTTTTCCATTCCTCATTAAATTGATCAGAGGTAATGTGGTGTGGGGCTACATCCCATCCTGTTTTTCGGCGGTTAAGGTAATGTTTATACCTAAAAAGGGTAGGAAAGACCAAGCCCTAAACCGCTTAGACCAATTACCCTCACACCTTTTCCGTTGAAAGCACCTGGAGAAGGTGCTCGACGGATATATCAGGGGGAACATCCTTAACCATCACCCCCTCAATACCCACTGTGTATGCCCATCAGGCAGGAAAATCAACAGAACTAGCACTCAACAGCCTAGTCGAGAAGATCACCCAATCCCTTCAAAATGAAGGAAATTATGGGGAGCTTTTGTCGACATTGAGGGAGCATTTAACAATACACTTCCCGATTCCTTATATGCAGTAGCCGCCAAAGAAGTTTATCCAACTATAGGAGAATAGAATCGGGCTAAGCTATCAAACAAAAATAAAAAGAAGGCTCTACAGGAAGAAACAGTCAGGGCTGGAACCACAAGAGGACAGCCCGCAAGGTAATGTTCTTCCCCCCTATTGTGACAACTTCTGGTGGACGACTTACTCTATTCTTCCACTGTGGGAAGTTGAGATTCTAGCATATGCAGATGATCTAGTCATACTAATCAGAGGAAACTCTGAAGGTGTAATATCTAATACCCTTCAAGAGACACTGATGCAGTGGGTAACTGGTGTGACAGGGAACAGATGTCTGTGAACCCTCAAAAACTGTAATAGCAACATTCACTCCGAAAAGGAAGCGGGAGGACTTAAGACCGCCCTCCTTAATAGGTGAGACTATTCCATTTAGAGAGGAGGTGATATATCTAGGAATCACTCTAGATAAATCACTTAAATGAATATTTTAGTTTGAGAGATCATAATCGATTATCTTTGTAACCAAAATTTCAAAGCAATTCGGCTGATCCGCTCCCATATACTTTTAATACTCCAAATCTTCCACCGTGGCTCACCATGTATATATATATTTTAATTAAACTAGTTACTGTAAATATGGAAAAGTTAACATTATTAAAGTGAGCTATGGAAATGACAACTATTATGTTTGATAAGTGACATTTCTTTAATGAAATAATCTAAATGGTTTACAGTGAGGAAGAAAAAAACCAAATATTTATACAAAATAGATACCAAAAGATTTATGTAGGAAATTTAAATAGAAATAAATGAAAACTCATAAAAGATGCTCGATTTGTCCACCATTATTGTCAATGCATAATTGATAACGCTTTCTTATATTTGTAATTGCACGCAAATGCCTTCATTATTTACACTCAGATTGTTTATTTCAAGTCTAATCCTGTCTGTAATGACTTGATTACAATTATTATTATTATTAACAATGTCTTTTAGAAATCTCCAAAAAATGAATCCATAGGGGTCAAATCTGGACTTTTAGGTGGCCATTTAATAGGTCCATTATTCCCTATTCATATCGGGAATACATTATTCAAATGGCCTCGAACGGGTAGGACATTATGCGGAGTTGCCCCATCGTGCATCGAAATCATATCATCAAGTTCGGCTTCCGGAAAATTCTGCAAAAAAATATTTTCTGCTTCAGGGATAATTATTTCCAGATAGCGGTAACTCCAGTTAAAGTATAATCATAAAATATAGGCCCAACAATTTTTGTTTCCAGAAAATTCCACACCAAACGCTAACAGTTTTCTTCCTGATTTTTTTATTTGTTTTACCAATCTTTTTCTGTTGTGCTTGTTTTTCCACCACCTTCGATTTTTCCTATTAAAAACTCCTGCCGTAGAAAAGGATGACTTATCAGTCCATAATATTTTAGTAAAAAAATCGGGATCTTCATCCAACTTTTGAATCATCTGGCAGCAAAAGTGCAGCCTTTTTCTTTTATGAGCCTTTGTTAAAACTTGTACGGGTAAAATTTTATATGGTCTGTAGTTGTTGTTTTTTAAAGTACGTTGGATTTTGGAATAACTTTTACCTAATTGATTGACTGCATTATATATACTACATTCAGAATTTTCTAAAAAATAATGCAATGTTTCAAAAAAAGTCTATTCGCGAATAAATATGGGTGGGCTTACCGTCGAAATGAAACAGTATATATCTAGCTGTTCTTCCTGGTTTGCTTGAACTACATGCTTTCTTCTACTAAAACTCGTAGGTATTATTTACCTTTCGGTAAATATTTTTAAACGTATTTTGTGATGGTGTTGGACGATTTGGATACAACATCCTATATGCTCTTTTTGCTGCACGTTTATTTTTGTTATTTTGTATATAACAAGTAAATATTTGGACTTCTTCTTCCTCACTGTAAACCATTTTGATTATTTCATTAAAGAAAATGTCACTTACCAAACATAATTAGTTGTCATTTTCATAGCTCACTTTAATAATGATAACTTTTCCATATTTACAGTAACTAGTTTAACTAAGATATTCGACGTTTAATAACTCAAAAACTGTATAAGATGGGGGTAAGATATGGTATATTTTTGGAAATCAGGAACAAAGGATCATTCCAAGAATTTAATTATGTGCAGGGTATTTCATTTAAAAAAATATATTATCTTTTTGTATCCCCTGAAATCTTCACGCTACTGTACTTTTGATGGCATTTTAACAAAATTCGGTCATAACCACACAACTTTTATTTAAAACTTTTTCCTATAGGCAATAATAACGATGATAAGGGGTAGGTAATTTATAATGCATAACCCTGTACCTCAGATATTTTATTAATAAAAATTATTTCTTATTCACCGGATATTTTAATTAATAATCCTGTTATTATTGATGAATTTTAATTACCTTTTGTACGTCATACGTAAATTTTCATTCATAATCCTTCCATCAATATTCTAAAAATTACGTGTTTTAAATTAATTAATATTAACATTTTTTATTGATATTTACAACTTACCTTCAGCAACTGGAAAATTATAATATTGCGTTTATTTTAAAGTAATAATATAAACGCACATTTTCTAGTAATTATTTTTGATTTATTTATTTATTAATTTACATTGTCAACATAAAACGAAACCAAATTAGCAAACTATTTAATCATAAATAATTACCTACTACAAATAAATACGCATTACTAATTCAGTTTTGTTTTATTCGAACACGTAAATTAATAAATAAATCATAAATAATTACAACAATGTATGTGTTAACATACATAGGGTAGATTTTTTCATTATGTAAAAAAAATAATGGCTGACTATTATTTTTCGTTTATATAATAATGAGTAAAATGTAAAATTGAGATTGATAGAGAAATTCTGTCTAAACAAAAACATATCAAGGCCTTAAAAATCAACTTTTGTATTAAATTTCTTCAGTTTCAAAATTTTTGTGATATTTATTTCTTTCTTTCTTTCTTTCTTTCTTTCTTTATTTATTTATTTATTTATTTATTTATTTCTTTGTTTATTTATTTATAGTTATAACTACCCAACAGACGAATCCAATTACAGGGCAGGAAATTACGAAACATAATCGATACTAATTAACTTAACAAAATAATTTAAATATTAACATAGTCCACGGAAAGAACATGACCTTTTTAACCCTAATATTACAATTAAAAATATCAATGTTTTCTTGAACCGACGTATAGTTTGAACACATAGTATATAAAGGTACAAATTTTAACAGATTTTTTCTAGGAACTGAAAATGAAATAAACTACTAGAACCAGTTTGAAAAGCTGGAATATGGAGAGAGACACAACGAAGTAATTCTGGACAGTCAATTTGGTTATTTAAAATTTTATATAAGGTTACTATTGAACCTGGTGGCTATTCTCACACTGTGGGAGGTTGAGGTTCTAGCATATGCAGATGATCTAGTCATACTAGTCAGAGGGAAACTCTGAAGGAGTAATGTCAAATACCCTTCAAGATACACTAGATGCAGTGAGTAACTGGTGTGACAGGGAACAGATGTCTGTAAACCCTCAAAAACAGTAATATTACCATTCACCCGGAAAAGGAAAACTGGAGGACTTAAGACCTCCCACCTTAATGGGTGAAACTATTCCATTTGCGGAGGAGGTGAAATATCTAGGAATCACTCTGGATAGATTACTTAATTGGAACTCCCATCTGGAAAAGGTAATCCACAAAGCAAAGCTGTCCTTATGGACATGCCGTCGTATTTGGCAAATCCTGGGGCACGGGTCCCCAACAAATTTACTGGATCTATATCACGGTCATCAGATCAATGATAACATACGGATCCATTGTTTGGTGGCCGAAAGGATCACAACGAACGGCGAAATCTAAACTCTCTGGACTGCAGAGATTAGCATGCATGACCGTAACGGTAGCAAATAGCACCACACCGTCAGCTGCAATGGAAATCCTCCTGGATTTACCCCCTCTTCATATATATCTGGAAAGAGATGCCCAAGTGGGCAACCTACAGACTGCAACAAGCGGCCATTAATATGCCGCAGACTAGTATCATGGAGCGGAACAGGTTGCTGGATGACATAGAGAATCACAGCATCCTGGGAATGCCCTCGGATACTATGCCTACCATGACCAACTACGAGCTGACCTTCAACATCCTTTCTCCAGAAAGAGATGAGTGGGATCGGAATAAAAGCCGACCTACTGAAGCCTAGGTACTCATGCAACTGTTTTTCAGGCTGAGGTTCATGCCATTGAACTGTGTGTACGAAGGCTGGAATATATGCATCTTACACGCAGATCGATAAAAATTTTCTCAGATAGCTAAGCAGCTATAAAAGCTCTTGGCTCCTTCCGGTGTAACTCCAAAACGGTATGGAACTGTCAGAAAGCTCTAAATCATTTGAGCAAGAACAACAAAGTGACTCTGGTCTGGATACCCGGCCACTCTGGTATGGAAGGTAATGAAATAGCGGATTCCTTAGCCAGAGAAGGAGCGGGATCACGATTCATCGGACCAGAACCAATACTTGGCATATCCTCAAGTACTGCCAAGATGGCTATCTCAACCTGGGCTGAAAGGAAAACTCTCCTGTATTGGCAAGAGTTACCAGGATTAGGTAAACCTGAAAATTCTAACAGGCCTATACACCTGGCACTGCTGACTAAACTATCATCTGCATAAACTCGGCCTAGCGGAAAACGCCGAGTGCCGTCTATGCCTGGAGGATGATGAGAAGGCAGATCACATTTTATGCACCTGTCCCGCTGTGGAGAGGATCCGATTCTCAATATTTGGCAAAGGGCAACTGCTGCCAGAGGATCTGGACACATTCTCACCCAATAAAGTTAGCAGTTTCATTAAGAGACTGAACTTATTGGGTGAAATATAATTAGGCGTGAGCCACAATAGGTCTGCTGATGGCCGCAGTGAAGGGCCTACTGAGACCCACTCACAACAAACCTAACATAACCTAACCTAACCTAACCTAACTATTGAATAATATTTTCGTCGAGCATTCAAGTCATTCATGTGAAATCTTTGTAATAACATATTGTTGAAAATGCCTTGAGGGGGATAAACACCATCCGACTTATACCACAGATACTTTACAAATTTCCTCTGCATTTTCTCAATATGAAATTTATGAATTTCGTAACCCGGATTCCAGACTAGGCATGCATATTTCAATTTAGACCTAACGATAGCATTAAAGAATAACTCCAGCGTAGCAGTTTCCACAAACTATTTGTTGTTTCCTATTATAAAACCAAGATTGCTATAAGCACCCGCTACCATGTCATTGATGTAGTCATTAAAAGTTAATCTGCAGTCAAAGATTACTCCCAAATCTTTAAACGTATAACATCTAGTTACAGTAGCCTCGTTAAATGAATATATGAATTTAATTGGCTGCAGCTTTCTTGTAAAACTAATGCAATTGTCTTACTAATATTGAGAGGTAATACATTTTTTAGCACCGAAGATTCAATTTATTTATATCCTCCTACAAATTAATACAGTTTCCAAAGTTGGAAATCGACGAATATAGTTTTAGATCTTCTGCATATAATAAAGCATTACAACTAAGTTCACAGACTATGTCGTTTATGAAAATAATGAATAAAAGAGGCCCTAGAACGGATCCTTGCGAAACTTTCTAAGTTGCTGTCATTTCAACAGACTTAAAACCCTAGTACTGCACGTATAGGCGTTTGTTGTTTAAATAGGAATAACATACTTGCGGAATCCATCACTAAATTCTACATCGCATAGTATATGCAGCAATAATCAATGGTCAAGTATGTCGAATCCCTTTGAAAAATCCGTATAAATGACATCACCGATCTAAAGCTACTTGAACTATTTAAATCATATTTGTCTGAAAGAAAACAATATGTCGAATGTCGTGGGTTTGCTTCCAAAGATATTTCTGTCACGTCAGGAGTGCCCCAAGGTTCCACCTTTGGCCCACTCCTCTTTATAATATTCATCAATGATATTGTAAATAATCTAGATGTAAATTACTTGTTATACGCTGATGATGTAAACATTTTCTGCCCTATTAATGACGTATCAGACTGTATGAATCTGCAAAGCAACATGAATAATTTAAATGAGTGGTGTATATTGAATAATCTTCCTCTGAATGCTTCAAAGTGCAATGTTATGACCTTTTCTAGGAAACATTTTCCCATCCAATATAAATATAAATTAGACAATGTTACCTTAAATCGGCCCGAATCAATCATGGACTTAGGAGTCATATTTGATAGCGAACTCTCTTTCAATCTGCATGTTAATCAAGTTGTTAAAACATCTTACAGAAGCCTAGGTTTTGATAGCCAAAACTCTCAAGGATTCTCTGATTCAACAGTACTAATGCTTCTTTTAATGCACTTGTAAAATCAAGGCTAGAATATGCTGCTAAATATGGCAGCCGGGATACAGTGTCTATGCTGAAAGCTTGGAAAATGTACAAAGGCGTTTCTTGATATATCTTTCTTTTAAATTAGATGGTCAATACCCCACCTGTTGGAATACCTCAAAATCATTTACTTAATAGATTTTCAGTATTAACTCTGCATGATCGCAGAAAAACACAGGTGTTAATTTTTCTAAATAGGTTATTAAATAATAAAATTTATTGTCCACAACTCTTGGAACAACTTAGTTCTCGTGTGCCTAGAGTTGAAACTCGTGTTGGCAGTACATTTTATCTTGCCGTACCACGAACTAATTTATTGAAATTTTCCCCTACATTTTATGTGTGAAAATTGTAACAGCCTGCAAGATAGAATCAACATATTTAATTGTACTTATAGTTGTTTACAGGTGTATGTGTCTAGCTGAGTGTAATTTCTGTTTTCATTTTTGTGTCATATTTGATTTGTTAAATTTTGTTTTTCTTTTTCTTTGTTACTTTTAGTTACTAGTGTATTATGTATTGTGTATAATTATTGTTGTATTTTCCCATCCTGTAATTGATTAAATACTGTTGGATGGTATATGCTAAATAAATAAATAAATAAATAAATAAATAAATAAATAAATAAAATGTCAGCTAGAAACTGTGTGACACTTATTAAATTTGTGGTGGTAGATCTACGTTGTAGAAGTCTGTGCTGGTTAGAGCAAATTTAAGCTTTTAACTGACTAAATAATGTTCCATATAAAATTACTTCAAACATTGCTCTACAATTCTCTATAGAGGTTTTGTTTTTGTTTTTGAATATAGAACAAATCTTAGACCTTTTCCAAGTTAGAGGAAATTTGTACGTTTGCTGAGACATATTAAAGATTATAGCAAGAGGTTTAGCTAATAAAATGGCACAATCTTTTAGTAGGAGTGCTGGAATACCACCTGGCCCTGTTTGTTAGTTTCGACTTAATTTCTTTTTAATGCTTTCAGTACATCATCTTCAGTATTACTTGGAATTATTAAAGTAGATGCGTTGATTTTTAATCTACATTTTCCGCATTAAATTTACTTGACGAAATAAAAGGTGAATTCGAAAAATTGTGCAAATGCATCCAGTATTTCCTGGGCATCATTTAGTACACTGCACATAGAGATTAGATTGCTTTTATTATACGAACACACAGTTCAGAAACACAAAAAATTGAAAATAAACCCCTTACCATAAATATTTAAATATATAACAAAATACTTTGGAATAAAATAAGGTACATTATAATTATTATTAGTAAAAATGTTTTCTCCAATCATATTAAATAAACTGACCATTATCCAATAGTTCTCAATTTAGAAAATTCAACTTTTTTCAACCTGTGTAGAAAAGTTTACTTTCTCAACACTTCTCGACCAATGAGAAGCCGGCATTTACACTTTCTCAATACATCCTGTTGTCCGACCTCCCCTTTAAAAATGGACTCATCTGTCAACAATCTGACGCTATTTGTCAAAAGTTTTCATTTGTGATTGAGTTTTAGTGATTTTCAATGTTGTTGTTGCGAAATAGTGCAAAAGATTTCTACGAAAATCTTTTAAATAGAAGGGAATAATGGATGTTTCGTCCGATGAGGAGATTATTGATAGTACGCCACCAGAAATTATGAACGCTGCGAAACAAAGCTCACTTAACCTCCTTCCTGAGAGATCCAGGAAAAATATGAGCAAACTTATTCCAGTTTTATGGACTGGCGCAAAAAGAAGACGATAAATTCCTTTTCCGAAAATGTATTGACGGCTTATTTCGGTGAGCTACAAACTAAGTACAAGTCCTCAACTTTGTGGTCAATATATTCGATGTTACGGAGTACTTTAAATTTAAACAATGGAGTGAACATTGAACAATACACAAACTTGAGGGCCCCTTTTGAAACGCAAATCGGAGGGCTACCAAGCTAAAAAGTTCCAAAACTCTCACAGATCAAGAGATTGATCATTTTATAAAAAATGCACCAGACAAAGTATATCTTGCTATAAAGGTAAGAATGTATACCTATGAGCTCCTGATAGGCAAATTGTGGTAAATTTGATTTTAGGTTTCCCTCATCATGGGAGTAATGGAAGCTAGTCGATCATGTGAATTGAAGGCGATGAAAATTGACGACTTGGAACATTTAAATAATTCTGTGCTTGTGACAGTTCCAATAAAAAAAAAACTAAAACTGTTCGAAGATTTTCTGTAACTGGAGAGTATTATCAAATTATCAAAAACTATATAAGTCTCAGACCACCGAATGCAACACAGGCTCTCTTTGTAAATTATCAAAAAGGGCAAGTGCACTATGCAGGAAATTGGAATTAATAAATTGAGTGGAATGGGCAAGCAGGTAGCAACGTTTTTGAAACTTCCAGATCCACATCTATATACCGGACATAGCTTCCGCAGGTCATCTGCGACAATACTTATAGACGCAGGAGCAGATATAACAGCTTTAAAGAGACACGGAGGCTGAAATCATCTACTGTAGCCGAAGGCTACATAGATGATTCGATGAAAAATAAAATGGATACTGTAAATAAGATTCTTAGTGCTATTAACAATAATAATCCCACCACAAGTGCAATTAACACAAATGTGATGACTAATAAGAAACTCAATGTTGATGTAAATTCTCCACCTCTCAGTATTATCAATTATGGAACTATTAATATTAATATTGTAAAAAAAAATAAATAGGTAATTGCAATATTTTTCCATTTCATTTAATACGATTGGAAAAAGTATAGTGTTTAACTCGTGATAATTGTCCATTTCTACTGGATGAATTGCTCCACGCGCCTTCGGTTTGTGTCGCAAAAAATTCATCCTCATGGAAATGGCTAACTTTCTCACTCATTGAACTACTATTGTATAGTACAATACGGTACATTTTTGGTTAGTACCTGCCGCATCAGTCGACAAGTATTCTAGTGAAATTGATTGGATGCTCATAGCATGTGGCTATATTACCTAAAATAGAAGTAGTGTTGTATGTATGTAATATACGTTTTACGTGTATTTTAAGATTTAAAGTTTTGACTCTTATTTTATTTTTAGATTTTTTTGTATTTATTAATATTTGCATGTTAGTGGCAAGTTTTATATTTTATTATGTTGGCAATAAAGAAAAATTTAAAAAACTCTTTCAATAAATGCCCGATTGGATGTGAATCGGTACATCAGGTATCGGTACTGTTCCATTAGATGTGTTCTTTCTAAGATATCAGTTAGAAATAATTAGTTAAGTAGTTTTACGGTTACGGAGGCTATATCAAGTAAAATTATGCTTTTATTTATGTAGTGTAACCGTAAAACAACTTAGATTAGCTGAGATCTCAGGTAGAAAGAAGGCTATTAGGTACGTTCTTTCCAACTGGGATCTCACGATATTTCGGTTACTAAAATATTAATTAATCGATACGATACGCGATACCGGTGCTCTTCAATGTATCGCACATCCCTACCTCAATTTAGACAGCCGCCTATCAATTTCACATTTCTCATAATTTGCAATGTCTGAGATTTTATCTTTCTTTTTCTCCAATACTAAAGTTTCACTCACAACAGCACTTGATTTACTACAGGAATCTCATCATTTGGTATGATCGGAACATTACAGACTTATAAATAAAGCTGCAAATCGTTTCTGCGTATCATGGTCGTAGAGTACAGATGTACTTACTGTCGCCGGCATTCACCTTGACCGCGAAACTCTTTCTCCAGTCCAGTCTATTATTAGATTTCGAGTTATGTACACGTTAAGTCACTTGGGAGTATTCCATATCGTTTTTGTATTTTTAGTTTATTTGTTGTACTGTATTGTTGATATTAATTTAATAATAAAGCATGGCAGATGTACGCAGGGGGTAGAAAACGGTCATTTGCTGACAAAGTGAATAAATTCATAGGTGAATTCCCGGATTTATTCTATGATGGTGCTAAAAATAATTTATAAAGTGTGCGAGAAAGATTTGATGTGTTGGGATAAGCGTGATTGAGGACTTCACGTAAATAGTGTACACCATAAAAATAAAGAAAATAGCGTGCCTTCGACAACACAGTTTATGTTTGATTCTATTAATGCTGATTGAATATGATGTTCCGCTGCACATACTGATAAACAACCATTTCGAGAGTTCTGGAATAACTTCACAATGCCCAGTTAAGCTACTGTTGCACAACGTTATGTAACTATCTACCAACTGTACACGTAGACATGGTAAATAAGATGAAATGTGAATTAAAAAATACATCGGTTATGGTTATCTGTTGATGAGACAACAGATAGTAAAAAAATCAATTTTAAATGTTATAGTACGAGTACTTGACCTCTTAAATCGACAGTTCCACTGTTACTAGCGTAGCAAAAGACTAAGTCAGTGTACTAGCGAAACAATTACCAGGTGGTGCTGGAGACGTTAGAAAAAATTTGAACTCCAAAAAGTCAAGTGTTGATGTTTGTGACATGGCGCCGTGACAATGCGTTCGGTATGCCGTTCTTTGCAAGAACGTTTATACATGTTATGTGTAAAAGGTGCATGCTTTACATCTTGTGGCAGAAACTATTCGAAAAGGTTTTCCAGATCATTAAAAGCAAGTACAAAAAGTGTTTCTTAAATGTCCTAAACGTTCCGTGCATTTCATAGCAAGTGTCCCCGTATTACTGAACCACCGCAGCCGATTCTTACACGTTGGGGAACATGAAGCAGGCAGCTTTTGGATTATGCTTGAAGATTTCCAACAAATAAAAAAGCTGTGATATTACAATTCAATCCAGATTAGGCTGCATATGAAGTTAAACCAGACAAAATTTGAAGATATTTCCGTTGAAACAGCTTAAAAAAATATTGCGAAGAACTACAAACCATTCCATGAAAGCATAAATAGTACTAGAAAAACAGTGCGTTGTCGTTAGCGGAGTCACTGCAACGAAGTAAATCTACTGCTACACGCTATAGGTGGACGAAACAAATGAGTGCAAACGTTAAAGAAAAGTTCGCAAGTGTGTTAAATAAAGACACCGGTTTTACCAAATTAAAATAAAATATGTGATGGTGCAGCCCCAGATCCATTAAGTGCGTTCAAAGTATGCGTGTATTACATCAGTAGATGTCGAATGGTCGTTTTCTAAATATAATAACATATTTTCACTCAAAGCGAACATCACTCATGGAGATAACCTGATGCTGCAAAATGGCTACACATCTTCTCCCAGTTTGTGATAAGCAAGCCAGTTCATCAAGCAAGAAGAGGGTAAGTTTTACATACATTGTTATAAATTGTGTAATAGTTTATAGTTTTCCGTGTTAGTTAATATCGCACACACCCCTGTCCCACGGAACATTTTTGACAGTCCTACTTATAACGGTCACTAACTGCAGTAATATGTTCCTCTTTTTCTAACGCGTTGAATCAAAATGTATCTTCGTTTCTTTTTTTGTATAAGAATACAAGTCTGTCACCATCCAATCAAATCAGCTGTTTATTAGGCGCAGGAAATTGGTCATGTGCGATGATTATTCGAACGACGTCAGTGGTGTGCAGTACTTCAAATTGTTTTTCAAATATTTTTTTTAATTAAATTGCAATTAAAAAAAACTTAATTAAAAATAACAGTGAAAATATCTGAAAATTTGTAGGCAGTTAACTCCAGATTTTTACAATAAATTCTCTGATTTTTGACGGTTTTCTGTATGAGTCCAAACCCCATTAATCACTCTATTTTTTTTATTACATTATCTTAGCTTAGATTTTCCTGCAGGTATTAGCGTATCATAACCAATCCTCTAAGCCTCTTCTATTTCGGAGATTTCCTACTCACAATCCGTAACATATTTAAAAAATAATTTTTCAATGAAAATTATCAAATTTTCCTCTTTGTTATATCACTTTATAAGCAAAGCAGTTGTTTATTTACTCAATTATCATCAATTTCGTTCCTAGCAACTACGTAACATGCAATCATATGTTATGATCTAACACGATCATGCGAAAGGTAATTTACGATAGGTACATGTTTAAGTATTTCTTTCGATTCTGTTATAATATACTTACTAAACTTGTATCGTAATATACTATTACAAAAGTGTTCCCGGAAAAGCATTTTTTTTAGTAAATTGGGGTATGGTTACACCCTCAACCGCTTCCTCTTAAATTGTATTCTTTTCCTGCCAAAAGATGTAATTCTTGGTGAACCCGCAGCTGATACAGTTTATATTTTTTCATTATCAAGTTGATGAAACTGTGTGAAATTCTGCGAATAAACCAATAGGATTTGTTGTCGTTAATGTAATCCCGTACTTCAGCTACCTTATCTAACACTATAGCTAGTATAATGTTTTTGTTAGTAATAGATCCCAGACTCTTTAAATTTATCTATTAACTTGAAACGTATGTGATAGTTCTCAAAATGCCTTGTATTGATATTATCAACTGTTTTACAAAAGTACTAACTGCGCCTCCATAAAAGAACAATATTTTAATTCATTTATCCAAAGTATGAACCATACTTGAAACGAAATCGTAGAATTAGAAATACAGTATATCTGTAGAAGTATTAAAACTTACTGAACTGAAATATGATAGTAAAAAGAAACCCCAAAGTCGTTAACAAAAGAAAATAACCATATCAGCGATACATTAGTTTCAATTAAAGTGCCAGTCTATCTTTCTTAACTATAATAGTATATTTCTTTCTTTTTTAACAGTCAATGATACAATTAGCTTCTTAAAATCTTTGTGTGGTTATTATTTTATCACTTTTAACACTTTCTTTGTACCAAGTATTAAGTAACAATTTGTTAATACCTTTTACGGACTTTCCTCAATTAATCCAAGGGTCCAATTAGTTATAATACTTAACAGTAATTTATTATAAAGTCATCGCTTTACTATTTGTTTTACAAAATACATTCTTCTTATGTACACATGTTTATTCTGGTATTATTTGATGTGCCACCCGGCAAATTGTACCGTTAGTTCATTGTCACGCTACCCAATCTACAAATAGCTAAATTAACATATCGGAGCTTTTTGTATGGTTCATTTGCTTGAATTTCTGTTAAAACGCGTATGCCAATATTCATTTTGTACATTCTATCGATGCATACAGGGCTCTGATATATTTTTTTGTTGCAATATTCAATATAAATGATCATCTAAAATGTAAGGAATACTTTGAAACCAATAGGTATTCATCCATTTTGTCTTATACTGACCCACAATAATTGTCGATATTCTCATTGTATGTTAAAAGGTCGGCTAACAGTTAACAAATAGGTTTTGGTATCGTAACGCATTTTGATAGAATTTAGTGACCATCTAAGTTCCCTGATTTAGTAATTGCTAGAATTTTTCATATGGTGATTTGAATTGAAGATCAAAAGAACAGAAAGGAAAGTTGATCGTCTGGGTTTTGAAATTTTTTCATAGGATCGGAGAAACATCCAGAAAAATACTTTTTCAATAGCTGGTGTTCCTTTCTTGCTGTATTCGTTATTGTTGATATTTTCTAATTTTGCCATAATTTATCTAATTTTACCTTCTGAAAAGCAAGCTTTAAAAACTTTTTTTATTTTCTACTTTTTGTCATACTTTAATTAAATTATTATCATGCATTTCGTTATTATCATACTTCTGCAGATTTTTCAATGTTCACCCCTGCTATGACCGCTTGCAGGGAATGATTTGCAAAAGTAAACGTGGAATATTGTATTGTCATCCGAACTTAGTAACCGTGCAAAAATTTAATCAATTGGTTATATCAGGAAGTGTGTTACATGAATGATGCAAGATTTGAAGCACAACAGTTGTGATCACATTATGAGTTGAAGAAAAGCAAGTAAAAGTGGAAAGCAAATATTATATTGAAAACTACAGGACCATAACAATGGTATACAATTCTGTCAACATATTCGATTGCTTACTTTTGGCGCAATCATTGGATGGAGGGTCCAAACATATGTTATTTATATAGACTTTCCAAAGCATTTGACCATTTAGATCATGAACTTTTATTGTCCAAACTAGATTTTTAATAGCTCGGCTAATCAACTGCTACAATAAAAATGATAGGATAAATTTGTGCAATATAATGGTTTTTAGTCTCATGAGATAG
>JANEYF010005805.1:0-54646 GCA_029963845.1 Rhamnusium bicolor
GACCGCATACTAGGTGAGTATCTTCTCTACCGTCTAACGAATTCCTTGCTAACAAACGATTCCAAAAGGATTTAATACACTTTGACATGTCATGTAACTGCGCATGCCCTGCGGCTATCTTGAAACGGCCAATGAAATTGCTAGAAATACTGCCATTTTCGTATGACTGTAAGGAATGCTTATATGCACACCGAACAAGGCTCGTGCTTATTCTGACGTGCGATTCATAATATACACATATCAATCAGAACACACTATTACTAAATTACCACTTGGACATGTATTATTGCGGTACGCTTGGCGCCAAGAGGAAGTATCAAATTGGAGGTCAATTATCAAAGAATTTAGTAAATTAAATGTAAATTTCTAGAAAGTGTTTCAATGATATCATGAAAAAGAATCTTGCATAACAAAGTTATTTGTAGCCGAACGGATTTTCCTTTTGTTAATTTGGATACATCATCTTTAACTAAAAATGTTGCCCCCTTTCAGTTTTTTTCGTACATCGTACCATTCATGAGCAAAAAATTAAAAATCATTGGAATATGTCGTGAGCACCGTTAGCAGCGAATCTCGTTTAGATTCTATTACCTCAATCCGCCCTAACTCCGACGCCACTGCTTAGTTTTTGATGAAACTTTTCGTGTACGTAGCAACTATGAAAAACAATTTTTCCTGCCATGTTTGTAGTCGGTACTTTCAACCACCCAAGCAACACATGATAGTGTAATAAACGTTTATTATACGAAATTATGGTTTAAATTTCGTTATCGTATATTTAATCCAATGACTTCAGAATATTTCTGAAGTCATTGATTTAATCAATGTTTATGAGAAACGTTTATTTGCTAAACGTTTTGTATACGCATACCGGGTGTAACAGGATTATGATACACCCCCTTTTCTCCTTTAGTTTTGCAGTATTGAAATTTGGGATATCTTATATACATAATAAGCGGCACTTTTTGACATACACGTGATTTTTGTTCACTTCCAGTTTTGCCGGAAGTGACACTAACTTTCGATTTTTAAATGGAGCACTCTGTATATTATTGCATTTTTTGAATTCTGCATAATTTTCTGAAGTGACATTTCAAACGTCAATATTTTTTTTATAACATAATTTTTAGTTTTCCATTTAGTGTGCCATGACGGTTCCAATTTATTCTAAATGACCCGTGTAATGCTAGAAAAATCGAAATCCCGTCAAAAATAGTAAATTACGTGATTTATGAGCAAATGTTCATCAAAATGGTTTTTGGGGCCAAACTCAATTTTTTTCAAATGGAAGCATATTGGTACCGTGGTACAGTTTATTAGTACTATTGATAAGGAATTTATTCATATGTGGTATTAAAATGTGCGATAAATATAAACAAAATTATAGCTAAAAGAAAATAAGAAAATACAATTTTGTTCTAATTAAATGTTAAGAAGTAACTAACTAAGGTGGCTTTGAAAACAATGAAATATTTAGCTTGTCAAACATTTGTTGGTGTACCGGTGTTTTTATTGTGTCTTTAATAATTGTTTAATATTCTTGTTAATTGTGTTCAAAATGCCGCAAATTTATACAAGAGATGAAAAAGTGGACATTGCGGCTAGACACCTTTATGCCGAACGATATCCTGATAGACAATGTCCAGCGAGAAATTATTTTAATCCTCTTGAAAATCAATTCCGAAGTGAGCCCAACAATGATCCCGAAGAAATTTCATTCTTGACGAAGGAACGGAAATTAATGTTTTGGCTCGAGTAGAAGTTAATATTACTGTTTCTTTAAGGCAAATTGGGTTTCAATTGGAAACAGTCACCAAACAGTAAGTCGAATTTTGCACAAATACCACCATAAATCTTTTAAATAGCAATTGCAGCAGCACTTTGTACGAACATGATTATGAACGTAGGATGGAATATTGCAATGGATTTTGTAGAATAACGTGCAGCCAAACAATGATTTTTTGGGATTGATTTTATTTTCGGACGAGTCTAGGTTTACAAATTTGGGATTATTTAATGTTTGGCTTGGAATAATCGGTAGTAGAATCATTGGTCCAATAATATTTGGAGGACCCCTGACTGGTGCCAGATACTTGGGATTTCTGCAAGATGAAATTGAGGACAGTTTAACTGAATTACCTTTCCATTTACTACAGGGAATGTATTTCCAGCAAGATGGCGCTCCTCCTCATAATTCAAGTATAGTAATTGAGTCCTGTGAGGTGGCCTCCAAGGTCGCCTGATTTAACACCCCTTGATTTTTTTGCTTGGGGTTATTTAAAAAATATTGTCTGCGCAACTTCCGTTACAACCCGTGAAGACCTGGAGCTACGAGTAAGACGCGCAATTAATAGTATAACGGCCCAGCAATTGGCGAACGTTCTTCGAGAAACAGCTATGCAAATTCAGAAGTGCATTGACGTTAATTGACAGCATTTTGAACAACTTTTGTAATGTTTTGTGTTCATTTTTTTGTAGTCCAAAGCCACCCTATATATAACAAGGTAATTAGAACAAAATTGTATTTTCTTATTTTCTTTTAGCTGTAATTTTGTTTATATTTATCGCACATTTTAATACGACATCTGAATAAATTCCTAATTAATAGTACTAATAAATGGTACCACGGTACCAATATGGTTCCGTTTGAAAAAATTGAGTTTTTCCCCAAAAACCATTTTGTTTTGATGAACTTTATTTGCTCATAAATCACGTAATTCAGTATTTTTGAAGGGATTTCGATTTTTCGAGCATTAGACAGGTGATTTAGAATAAATCGGAACAGTCATGGCACACTTAATGAAAACTAAAAATTATACTATAAAAGATATTGACGTTTGAAATGTCACTTATTTGGTATCGTTGGATTCAGAAAAGAGTGAGTCTCGGTTGATTCTGTTTTTTTTTTCATTTCATTTCATTTCATAAAAGAACGCTTCCAAAAAAAGCATTCTAGTACAATTTCCTGATTACCGAATGACAGACATCTACATTCCGCAAATCAACAGGACCGGCCGACGGCAAACAACTAAGCAACACATAATTTGGATGAATCAAAATTTTTCAGTTATTGTGTTACCGTTATTTATTACGAGTATTTATAATTTGTTCCTTTGATGAAAAGTAGTGATAACAATGGTAAATAATTATTCTAATGCTGAATGGGTGAATATGTTATGGGCATATATTCAAGGCGATGAAAATACTAGACAAGGAAAACGGCCTTACTTAACGAAACCCCACCTGAAAATACATTCGTAGCAACTGTTCAACAATTATGAGATTTTAGAAGTTTTATGCTTCCAAATCACAATCGTAGATGACTAGTTACAAATAGGATTCTAGATGTCGAACCAGAACTTCTGGAGGCGGTTGAAGAAAATCCTGGTACAAGTACAAGAAGATTGGCCCATGAATTTGGCGTATCGTATCACAGTCAACAGTTGTTTTACTGTGTTCGTGCGTGGAGTGCTAGTGCCAATTCGTCGATTGTTATAAGTTATTGTTTATTAATTTTAAATTGTAGTTCAAATGTTTAGTGCAGTGCAGTGATAACAATGAATATTTCGTGCGTGGGAAGACATTGTAAGTGTAATATTTTTATTAATGATTCGTGCAATTCTCGGAAACTAATATTATTTAATGATTATTAGTGTGTTTTTAATTTTTGGTTATTAGTGATTTTTTTGCTGTGTACCACGGTATTATGGTTTATTTAGATGTAGAAGAGTTTTTTTTTAATTAGGTATGTACAGAAAGCCAATTTTTTATTATTTGTTTCAGTATTAGAATTTTTTATGGTTTAATTTATTTATTTATAAAGGAGTATAAGTTTTTTGTTATCAGAATTTATTGTTGATTTTATTAACATTTTACTAAAATGGGCAAAAAATAATTCTATTGTAAATGAGATAGCAATTAATAATAATTTAAGACTTAGACCTCGATCGATTCAAGGAACAGAAGTGTATCGACCTTGTGGTCGCTGATGTTCTGTGTTATCCACATATTAAGTAAACAAATCTACTTTTCCGTTCGTTAAAGTAGATGTTTCTTTATAAAATGATTATTTTCAATTTTATTTCATTCTTAGAATTTAATTCAAACGGCATATTACCAGTTGTGTACTAATTTAAAATAGAATTGTGATGAACTGACAGTGGAAACACTGCCTTCAGTGACGTCATATCTGTGAACGGCGTTTAGGGAGATATCCAGTGACTAACAAAATGTCAGTTGCTGGAGGACGAAAAAATGTTCAGAAATTCAAAATTTTTGTTACTCAAAAAATTTTTTGGACAGTGCTAATCGATTGTATTCGACGAAATATATTGAGGGTTAAAATATAACTACGAATTTAAAAGTCACCCTGTATATTCACAAAATCAAAAGATAGTATGTGGCATGTAAACCCCTATTTCGAAATTCTTGGTGCAATATAGGTGGGTATAGGGGACGATATCTACAGTATATCCATTTTAAGAGTGAATAGTGGGTTTTGGGTAGGGCGTTATGGTCCAGATTCTCATTAGTCAAAACGCTAGATAAGTTTACACTACAGCCAACTCTCTGCGGCTCTGCTGTTATTATATATTACTACATTATTATTAAACATTTTTAATTGTCAAAAATGCATTATTTCTGCATGCCATGCACAATTTATTAATCATTTTTTAATAAATTTATGATTATGGCACTATTGGAGATGTTACTTATGCTTTTACCGGACGAAGTCGATGGTGACACAGAATTAGTTAGAAAACGTTATTTACATCAACGTTTTTAATTTTTGACGTTTTTCCACAAAAAATATTTGCAACTTCCCCTTTCTCTTCGGTGCTCCCTCTCACATACTCCTCTGCAACCGTCGAAGATTTTCATTCTTTAAATCTTAAGATGTCAGCTTCTGAGCTAACTAAATTAAGAAACGATGTAATAAGGCTCGGAATTTTGACAAATGTATTTCAACTGCCTGAACGTTTCTACCTATACTGAAGAAAGAATCTCGGATTTTTGTTTGTCTTAGGCGAAATGACGTTTAATTGCGGCAAATATCTCAATCGAATTAAATTTATGTTCGTTGTTGTTGGCTATTGTAAATGTCTTTGTATTTTTGTTCTGGAGTTCAGAATCTTGACAATTATGAAAGACTGTTTGTCCACGACGTCATTCATGGTCATTTTAGAAAATTCGTCTCAGTGGCAATCAATCGACAATCCCATTATCATGACTATTTTCATTAGCAGACTTTACATCGGGGGCATCAAGCAAAAAAGTAGTAAATGCGTCTCTTGGAAAAATGCTTTCTTAGATTTATAGTCATTACTTTGTCTTTTAAGAAACGCTGTTACTTTAAAGTGGGTACTTATAACTATATTTTCCTTGACAACCAAAATCGATTTTATCATTGAATAATTTGAGCACACTTTAAACATTTGGATTTATTACTTGAAACCACTGGTACCGCTATCTTAAAAACTTTCTTTTGCTGGCGCCAACTGACAAAGGCTTCTTTTTCATAGACGTCTGGACTTCTCAGAAAGAAGCTACAAGATATAGAGGCTTCCACTAATTCCTTCACTTCTTCTGGAATGTCTGAATATCAGTATCATGCTCATACTTTAATAAGTTCTGCCTTAATATACCAAAATTTAATAACTCACCAAAATTCAAAAATGCAATTAATATATAGGGTGTTTCATTTAAAAATCGAAAGTTAGTGTCACTTCCGGCGAAACCGGAGGTTAAAAAAATCTCTTGTATGTCAATAAATGCAGCTTATTATGTATATAAGATATTCCAAATTTCAATCAATTATGTTCAAAACTAAAGGAGAAAAGGGGGATGTACCATGATTCTGTTACACCCAGTATTATAAAAGGATTTCTCCAAGAATTTCAGGAGTAACGAAGAATATTTGAAAAATAATTATAACTAAAACCATATCTTTCAAATGTTTAAGTTAATCGAAAGTCACAATAGCTGGAAATGACACTTGCATTTTTTTGAGCCATATCATAGTTTTTTATATAAGATTTTTAAACGTATACGATAAATGTATTTGCGCAACGTTTTTTTAAAGGTATCTGGTATATCATGAATAATTGCATTTAAAGCTACGAAGGTTATAACAGAATATGTGGAAAATTACTAGTTATTTAATCCAACGCTGCACTAGATGACAAGTGAAAGTCATAAATATTTTTTTTAATAATATTGCAGTTTAAAAAATACGGTGTTCAAACGTCTAACGTATATCTGATTTCATTTTACAATGCGCACGCATTCACATGAGTTTCTCATATATGTGTTTCTCGCGCATCGAATACTGTGACCAATTGCAATGACTAGTCCCGCGCATTATGTCAGCACAAGCCAATAACAGCCCAACACGAACGGTCCATTAGCAGGCAACGGGTCATTATGATTTGTTATTTGTTGTGGTAGCAACAAGTATTTAACCTTTCAGTAGCTGTGATCTGTGTTGTATCATGCTAAGAACAAAAATACAATTTCTGTGAGTGATAAGGACTATACAAGGTAATAATTTTGTATATTAGTAAATAGTAAATAAGTGCGTTTTAGTAAAATTTCTTAGCATAATTTCTTTCAGTGTATAGAAAATTTTGTTATTTTTTCCACTCACGTAATATGTGGAAATAGTAATTTTCCCCCGGCTTACTCTACATGAAAGTGTTTTTGTTTATTAATACACGCATTAGAATCAAGCAAAAACGTTTATTTTATGTTGAATGAAATAATCATAAGAACAAGAACAAAATTTCCTTTACTCCATTTTAAGTGCGCCTCCTATTCTTATCAATACCAACTTAATAATAGATGATCTGATTTTGACCACATTTTGACACAAATATGACACTCTGCGAACTGTCATTAATTGGTGTTCATTGTGTATGTCCAAATTTTATGTGAATAAAATGTCGAAAAAAGTATGTGTGTGTGGAACTGAACATGAAACAGAACAACCCATTGTAATCACAATAACAGCATGTCAAAATAAGTGTCATGAAAAAGATAAAACGAAAAGCACCGAAAATTTAATACCACTCTCTACTTCGTCACCAATGAGTTTAGCCAAATATAAGCAAAAAAGTATTGATACAATGACTAATGATGCAAACAAAGATGACGAAATAATTATAGACCATTTATTGTATTGCGAGGAGGAAGAAGTAGAAAATGTTCCACCACCTTCCAAGTCGTCACCCATCAAGGCTGTCGACAGATGTACTGGATGTGATCTAGATGATACAGATGAGAAAGAAGTGGAAGACATGTTCCGAGATTTAAAAAAATCTCAGAAAACAGACCAATCAGTTCATTTAGCAGTAGAAAAAAAGAGACGAAGTCGAAAAAACAGAGCGAAGAAAAAGGTGTAGGCGACGGGTGTCTGTTTACAACTTGTTTAGATCAGTCTTGTGATACATCAACTCCTGTACCACATATTAAATCCTCGATTAACCTGAATGTATCTAACAATTTTCCATCTGATACTGCAATCAAGTTACCAATTTTAATACCCAGATATCATGGGCCAGGATGTGCGATGGAAGTTAACGTTTTGGAGAAACATGATAATCATTGCAGGTTAGTCAAATAATGAAATAGTATGTTTGCATCCTTTTCTATTAAGTTTAGAGACGCAACATTTCGAATAATTCACAATAAATGCAGAATTATAACGAATTTCATAATCACTATAGAGCCGAGCGTGGCAAATCGGACAGTTCCCAGTAACGAGTCATGTGGATACCTACTCGATAATTACACTGAGAGAAATTACTACTAACCATAAATAAAAATTGACTACGGGTACTATAGGGTATTATAATTTTTTTTATATAATTTTCAATGGGAGAAGCCTGGAATAGAAATTTTGAAGTCAGCAAAAATTTAAGGAGACATATTTTTTAGCGGGGAACCAAAGAGTTAGACGAACGGTTCGAGAGAAGCCGGTCGAGTAATACGCGTTTCGCTAAGGGTGGTTAGCGAGGGTTGCTTATTGTGTTGGTGATTATTTAAAGTAGAGTTGGCCCAATGGTTCGGTAGAGGCCAGACGTGTGAAAGCGGTACACTAAAGGTTTCTAGTTAGGGATGTTTTTTTTTTGTTTGTGATTATTTCAAAGAAGATTGACCCAACGGTTCGAGAGAGGCCGAGCGTGTTATATGTGTTACCTCAAGGGTAGTTATTTTAAAAGGGTTATTAAGTTTTGTCTGATTAATTTTCTCAAATAGTTGGGTGGAGACGTACGTCGACAGGGGTAAGTGAGTGGCGTAAGAGAGACTTCTTTGATTGAGGTGTTACCCAGGAAGAGGGTAAGTTTTATGATTGGTTTTGTTTTTATTCAATATATAATATTGTTACGCCACTGGACTGTGTAGACTGATTAGGTGAGACTGGAATTGTACCCTAACGGCCGGGAATATTCTGGACTGCTCTAGATCGTGTGAATGGATGTATAAATAAGGCACACGGTGGGCCGAGCCTCAATCTTAAGATGAACGTGAACGAGTAAAGAAGAAATAAGAAAGAGACTTATAAGTGTTCAAGTGTGATTATAGTTAAGACAGTAATTAATCTATAGTTGTTAACTGTTAATTAGTAAATAAAGAAGTGAGTAAGTGTTACCTGGACTTTCAATCGACGAATCTACGAGTATAGGTGTTTGTGTAGATAGCAAACACGTAACAATATATACTAACCAGTGGGGTCAATTTCGAAAAATGTTGCTTGTTTGCTACAGGGCGGAACTACGCCTTGACTATCATTTATTTTTACACTATTGATTTTTTATTTTATTTTCGAAGGTATATACAGGGCAGGGCGGTTCATAATTAGAATTGGGTTTTTATATGTTGGGGTCCCAGAACATTTTAAAATTAGTGTGTAATTTTGTTCAGTTAATTAGTTGCCACTTTTAGATAAATAGCTCACGTCATTGACGTTTGTGAATTACGTTTTTCTAGTAAATGTTTATTGTTCTTACGGAAAATTATAATGTGATTGAGATAGGTTTTATTCACTTAATTAGTTGCTGGTTTATTTTTTTTATAGTTCGCGTTACTGATGTCGGTAGCTATTTATCTTTCCTTTATTTATTTTTTTTATTGCTTAGTTGTCTCATGAAAAATAAAATAATCTTGTGTTACTTTGTTTAGCTAATGAGTCGTTGTTATTTTAAAATTATCAGTTCACGTTATTAACGTCTGATAAAAGGAGAAAGGTATAATTTTTTTTTGTTCAGTGTTTCTCATGAAATTTGTTGTCATTTATTGAAAAATTATTGATGATTACGGTATTGAGGCCTGTAACCAGTGTAACCATATTATTTTGCTATTGTTAATATATTCATTCTTTTTCTTATAAAGTTAGTTATTTTTTTCTCCCCTCTCAAACTCACCGTAAAAGTCCACGGAATATAAGCCGTGGCCGGGCTTTTAAACACCTTATTTTTTTTGTATGCATTATTTCCGAGGTCAGGCGGAAATTTAAAATTAAACTTACCTGACCTGGTGGCAGCATCGCTACCCCTTACATTGCCCGAAACCCAGTGGAGGAGCGATCGGGATGGAGGCGGTGCTGGTTACAGTTAATTTCGTTATAATTGAAGCTACGAAGTTAAATTTGCAATCTAGTAGTTTTTTTCTGCTGATTACGATGGTGAAAACAGGAAAAAAATTGAGCATCCATTTCTCGAGTCAATTCCAAAAATGTAAAATCAATTTCTGAACAAAAATTCTCCTCAGGAATTACTGAGTCATATCTAATTTCGTCAACCGCTTATTGGAATGTATTGAAAATGACAAGGCCACTTGCATACATTATTTCAAAAACAAATATACTGTTCTTACACTTCAAAAAAAACATTTTGTTTAAATTTATAACTTTTATTTATAAAATAAAATTATTTACAGAATCTACAGAATAGAATAGGATAATTTACAGAATAGAATAATTT
The DNA here is from genome assembly GCA_029963845.1 of Rhamnusium bicolor. NCBI lineage: Eukaryota > Metazoa > Arthropoda > Insecta > Coleoptera > Cerambycidae > Rhamnusium > Rhamnusium bicolor. The sequence goes on from JANEYF010005805.1 coordinate 9,981, forward strand.
CCAGAATAATTACACAATTAAGTAATAAATAACAATAATAGGATTTCTATGTTAATATAAATCCTAAATTTATTCTCAGACCTGCACCTAAGTGACTTAACACTTGATTTGTGCAGTAATATCGTGAGCATAATAGTAAATATCTTTATTCATTTTACATTGCCTATTCCTAAAACACATCACTAATTAGATACTACTTACTCAAACAGCTTAATAAATGAAGAATAGTTGTCATTTATATACAGGGTGTCCCAACCAAAAGTAGGCACCATGAATAACTTTGGAGATAAAAATTTTTTTGAAAAATTGGTGAAACACGTCGACCCTGTTTCCAAGGGGGACATATTTTAATGTAATACTTGTATACCTATCATCATCCCTCTACCTTACATGGCCACCCCCTCAAAAAATTCAAATGGCAAAGGGGGTCGAATGATACTTCTTTTGAAAGGTCTTTCAATTTCCTACATAGTTGTGTATTTTTTTAAACTTTTATCGATTCGTTCCTGAGAAATAATTGTTTCATTATTTTAGGTTCGGGAAATAAAAATAAAAGAAGCAGTTTAAATTATCGTATGTATTGTTCAAAATAACCCTCACCGACTTCCATACAGTAGTATAATATGTCTTGAAATTTTGTACGAACATTTCTGAACACATCTGGAGTCAATAAACGGCATTCTCGAACAATTCTTTCACGTAACTCTTCCAAAGATGCGGGTTTTGTTGCAAATACCTTCGATTTCAAATGTCCCCACAGAAAGAAATCCAAGGGAGTTAAATTGGGTAACCTAGCGGGCCACTCCACAGGACCTGTTCTCCCAACCCATCGCTCAGGAAACCGATTATCCAAAAATTGACGGACTGCTATAGCAAAATGTGGGGGTGCCTCTTCCTGTTGAAAAAACAGTTCGCCCTCTAAAAGATTATCGTCTTCTTCGAGGATTTGAATAATCACTGGGTCGATGTTATCTTCTAACAGATCGAGGTATCTTTCGCCATTTATATTGTCAGGAATAAAAAACGGCCCGACAATGTGACCCCTAAGATGCCAGCCCAAACATTTAACTTCTGAGGCCTTTGGGTATGAGTTTCCATGAACAAATGTAGATTTGTTTTACTCCAATACCTACAATTGTGCCTGTTTACCTCCCTATTTAACTGAAATGTCGATTCATCAGAAAAACACGTATTGTACAGTAGATTGGCATTGCCGTTTAATTGTTCACTAAAAATCTCACAGAATTCAAGCCGACGATCGGGATCAACAAAAAATTTGTATCTCCAAAGTTATTCTGGGTGCCTACTTTAGGTTGGGACACCCTGTATATTTTACATCTATAGGAAAATTGTTATAGTTATTGTTATTAATATTTCTAATATATAATGGTAAATCTTGTTTATGTTTTATTTGCAATTTGATGCACTCAAACGAAAATATCTTGAGGCCTTGTCTATGCAGCTCTCTAATATGTTACTGTATCTCAGTAAATCTTTGGTAATAGTCTTTGTTTATTTGTTAACAGGTCTCCTAGAAACCGCCCTAAACCTAGGAAATCTAGATTTCTGATAAATTTAATACATTTTTCATGTCATTTAATTACTACGAAATACTATACAACCGAACAAACTGACTTGATCAGATAATAAGCAAATTAAGTGTAACACTAATTATTGTTTTTTGTTGAAATTGTTCTTTAGTTATCAGATAAATTTAACAATACAAGAATCCACTTTATACCGATAAATACATAATACATGTTTTTTTAAATAATTGGCTCTGATATAGTTTGATAATATACGTAATTTTATCAGATGTGTGTTTATCTTAAAGTACTTGCTTAGTATCAAAAGAAGTGTGAAAATACGCGATAGTAAAAGAAAGATATCTAAGTAATGACAAATAAATATAATAATTTATTTAAATTATTTAATGTCAGCATATTTGCTCTACCAAGGTCAATAATGGACGCCAGGAGATAAGTTCCTCTAGTGTTTTTGTAAACATTGCATTACAAAAAAGATTGGTTTATATACCATCATTAAAACATTTTGATGCTATACAAACACAGCTATTGAATCAACTACTACCAATCCAAGTAACATATTAAATGCTTTTTAAATTTATTTAGGTTTTGTCAGCTCAAAAACTAATGATTTTTGCCATAGCTATTACATGAGTACACTTAAAGATAGTTTTGTTTTAAAGAAAGCTTTAAAAAGGCATTCAAGAATCATTAATAATAATTACGTCCAAACTAAATTATCTTTTAGAGAATAATGGCTTTATCAAGCCTTCAATAAAACTTAGGAGCATTGAATTGTATAGAGAATTTAGGACTTGTTGTTCTGTAATTGTTTTATGAAATTACCTTGGGGTTGTTGTTAATGCCGGGCTATAAACGTAATGTGCTTTGAGATCACTAAATTTAAAGTCGAACCTTTATAAAGCCACTACTTATTAGCATTTTAATGAAGCAGGCAAAAATCTAATAAATTAATCTTAAGCATAACAGGGTTTGGTTTTCGTTTATCGAGAATATAACGTTTTAAAATAAAATATCGTAGTGTTTCAAAATATCACTAGGAATTTTTTAGGTTATGTTATTCAAACACTAGAAATCCTACAGGTTTTAAAGCGGTTGTGTTATGTGCTCAAAAGGTTTAAAATGGGTTTTAAGATTAACCTACAAGTTTTAAAAATTATAATAATTTTTGACCACTTACTACCCAACAATAATTTACAAAGCAAAATATAATACGGTCAATGAAGCTTAAAATATACTACTTTTACAATAACAAATCGACATACTTAAAGACCAATTGGTAAATCAATAAGCATTTTAAGACAAAACATGTTTGAAGTAGAATTATTCAAAACTAATATGGTTGGTTCATAAGCACAGTCGCCACTATTTCTAGCGATCAAGCGATATACAACAGTCAGCCATATTTACAACTAAATGACTTACGCTTTACGGTAAACTTAGTGTCGTTGGAAATTTTAACACAATAAGAGGAGTTCCATTACTTTACTATATGTAAGTAGTCCATCTATAAGCTCAATCGTTCTTAGTATGTACCATATGTCCATTTTATAACTATGCATGCATCCCATATACACACAAAACCATAAGGGAGCGAACACGGCCATTAGTATGAACAATTTATATTTGGCAGCGGAGGGGGGATCCACAGTCGCAAAGCGATGTGCGCGGCTCATCATTTCAAATTTCAATATAGTTTCACTTTGAACCTCGAACACGAGCGACAGAAATAAAGGCGAGTTCTGTAGACAATAAATTTACATTTTAAAAATCATGGAAGTATATCAGTTGCAAGAGAGAAAACAAATTATTAAATGGCATCACCAAAATCATACGGTGAGATGAATAAAAGAATTTTTGCAGCGACATTTGATGATAGATCTACATAAATCATAAAGTAATTAAAAATTTTGTGCAATATGGCTGCGTATGTCTCTCTAAACACAAGAGGCCTCCTGTCGTCGACGATAATAGTGAAATGCTAGAAATCATGGTTTGCGCTACTGCCAACGAGAATCCGATATTTTTTAGTAGACAAATTGCTGCAGCAGTAAATTCAAGTGCCACGACAGTTAGACGAATTCTAAAGAAAAATGGATACCATTCCTGAAAAGTAAAAAAAATATATGAAATTCTTCCCACAGACAATATCCGAAGAATGGAATTTTCCCAAACAGTAACGTTTTCTAATCTCTACACTGAGGGAAATCGACCAAATAAAATGTTTTGCTAAAATGATCTGCATTTTTTTTCTTAAGACTACATTACCATCATTTAAGCATAAGAAAAACGGTTCAGCTAATGAGCTTTTGCAACCTTAAATCTTTGACTAATTATCCCAATAACAGTAATTATGTAAACTAACTCAAATATTTTTTTTGTTCTTTTTTTTTATTAAGGATAACTAAGTGTTTTCTTGTGGTAAATAAGCGCCTTTAAGTTGAGATTGACTTTTTAGTGGTTAAAAAGCGCATACCTACAGTTAGTAAGCTATCTATTAACCATAAATCTGCGCTTGCTAATTCGACATTTTGTTTGTAGGCGACGCACGCGTACACTGAGGGAAATCGACCAAATAAAATGTTTTGCTAAGATGATCTGCATTATCATAAATATTTTTTTTCTTTAGACTGCATTATTGTCATCTAAGCATAAGAAAAACTTTTGCCAATGGAGCTTTTGCAACCTTAAATCTTTGACTAATTATCCCAATAACAGCACTAACTAAACTAACTCAATTTTTTTGTTTTTTTATTAAGGATAACGATGTGTTTTCTTATGGTAAATAAGTGCCTTTAGTTGAGATTGACTTTTTAGTGGTTAAAAAGCACATACCTACGGTTAGTAAGCTATCTGTTAACCATAAATCTGCGCTTGCTAATTCGACATTTTGTTTGAAGGCGACGCACGCGTACACTGAGGGAAATCGACCAAATAAAATGTTTTGCTAAGATGATCTGCATTATCATAAGTATTTTTTTCTTAAGACTGCATTACCATCATCTAAGCATAAGAAAAACTGTTTTGCTAATGAGCTTTTGCAACCTTAAATTTTTGACTAATTATCCCAATAACAGCACTAATTAAACTAACTCAATTTTTTTTCGTTTTTTTTATTAAGGATAACGAAGTGTTTTCTTATAGTAAATAAGTGCCTTTAGTTGAGATTGACTTTTTTAGTGGTTAAAAAGCACATACCTACGGTTAATAAGCTATCTGTTAACCATAAATCTGCGCTTGCTAAATCCACATTTTGTTTGTAGGCTGTTTTGTTTATTGTAACAAAAAACCTATTAAGGTTAAAATAGGGCTTTGACTCCTGATAGAAGTTATCAATCTACAGCAATAAAAAATATTTAGAAAAACTATTTTTAACGGTAAATAAGTACGTCTTAGCAAAATCGTTTCTGTTGCTATTACAAAGCAGTCTATTTGGAACTTATTTAATGCAGATATTTTTTTTGGGGCTAGTCAATTTTTATTTATGATTAGTAGAAATTTCTTTCAGTGTAAACTTTCAAAGGTAGCTTAAGGGACTAATACCTGTCCTGACCGTTCTGAAAAACATGCTGGATAATACTAGATCTCACCTCTTTCATATTTAAATGAGCCGTATGCCCTCTAAACCTAATTCGACGTATCGTCTTGTTTGTCCTAAATAATTTTTTTATTGCTGTGCTTACAAGAATTTAGATAGGAGATTTACTCCGACCTTTGGTTTATTCCAATTTTGCCCGTAGGATTGTCTAAAAGTTGTTGTAAATTGACTACCTATTTCTTGGAAAATCTTATATTATGGTGTTCATATGGAGTTGAAATAAATTCTGATTCTCTCTTTCGATTTGCACGGTCGAGGAATTTCGTAGTTAATATGTTGAAAGAATAGAGAGTAGTGTACAATAAATGCTGATGTAAATCCAAACGACATCGAATTAATATCAGATTGTTATTTTGTCTTAATAAATATTTATTAGTAGTAAATATTTATTTACATAAATCGGAAAGCGATTTTTCACTAGGCGAGCGCTAGCGAACTTTTGGAAACCGGTAGGCCCAGTAAAGACATGTTCCGGGTGTGTTGTGTACAACGTTTTGTCTGCAACTGTTCTTGCTAACCTCAAAATAAAATAGTAACTTTTTACTTTGAAATCGTTTCCAACTAAATTCTTAAAATTCAACTGACAGATGTCAGACACTTAATTTTAAAGAATACTGGATTAATCATTTTTAATTGTTGACTAAGGTGAGTTAGGTACCTACTCTATTGTTGTCAACCAAAAGTGACAAAGGGATCGGTAAAGACTTTACCAATCACTTTACCGGGCTAGACCAGTAAATATATATTTTTTCACTCAAAAAGAATTAACAAAAAACAGTTACATAGACGGTTGCGAAAAAAGATGTGTGTGCGAAGGGCTTCAATATTATGAGATAAATGTATAAGAAAGTTTAGGAGGACTGACGTCTTCATTACATTACGTGACTAAAATGGAAAAATTGTTGTCTTTATCTTCATCAAATAAAATTACTTTACTTATTATCGACCTTGTTACTGAACGTCGATATTATCGCCAAATTGGCATATTTTATTATTAATCAATTTTCATTATAAATACCAAAGATTCGTTTTTTTGACTAAACTTTCTTTTAGTGTTTAGTAATGTTACCCGCTGTTATACCAACACAATATTCTATTACGCTTAATAATTTTTGACGTGTATAATTTATCAAGAAATTTAGTATTTTGAATATCAAAGATTTTTACCGGCTGTTTTACTTATCTGTTTTCTATCATTTGCGATATTTTAAACAGCCGATTACGTCAATAGACTATTAAACAATTTACCTCTCCTAGTAACTGCAGTATAAGCTAAAACTCATGAAGCCTAATTAGAGTATTGATGTCTAGTAACTTTTAATTCGGTGATATCTAAAAATTTTACTATTTTTCACAAAAATTGCTAATTAAAAAAAAATAGATATAGTGTGTTTCATTAAGGTGGAAACATCGATTTACCTATTATTCATTGTTATTCTTGATAGTATACAAAAATTGTTTTTTGTGGGTCGTAGGGTTTTGAGAGACTTTTTTTTTGAATATGGTATAATTTAATCATAGTACAAGTTTTTGCATCTGAATGTATCAAAACCAAAGATATATATATATATATATATATATATATATATATATATATATATATATATATATATATATATATATATATATATATATATATATATATATATATATATATATATATATATATACAAATATTTTTAATTTTTAAACGGGGATTGCAGTCATGTGATCAGATAATAAAAGAAAAACTCTTTTTTCTGTTTAAGCTTTCGAAACTTTTATTGTTTCTTCATCAGGAACTCTACAATAAATTATAATTAATTAAACTAAGTGAGCAGTAAATGATTTCAGCAAAATCCGTCTCAAGTCATTTACTGCTCACTTCCGTACATTAGTCCACTTGATCACAGATTAAAAAAATATTTTCTAAATTTAACAATATCAAATTAGCCTTGAAAAACAAACTAACAGTTTTTTCAAAATTGAAAGGAAATTACGATATTTTGGCAATGTCCAATGTGGTGTATTGCATACCATGTGTTGATTGTAATAAAAAATATGTGGGCCAAACTAGAAGGAAAGTTAAAAATCGTATAAGTTCCCACAAAAGTGACATCAGACTTAATAAAATAGTCTTGAACCTTAGCTAATCACGCATTATTACATAATCATAATGTTAATTATAATAACGTTCAAATATTAGATTTTGAAATCAACTATCACAAACGTAGTTTTTTGGAAATGTGTCACATTTTCAAAGAACCAAATACTATTAATGCCAGAAAAGATATTTATATCTTAAGCATAATTTATACTTACTACATTTCAACCATAATGTCCACATTGATGAAAACACACTGTATAGTATGGAATTATAATAAATAATGTCCCTAAATATAAGACATCTAGTTGTTGGCATCTACTCTCATTTTTCTTTTGCTTCACTCTAACAAGTTTTTATATCCAAATTCTTTTAAGTTTTTTTTTTGCATCATAAAAATACACATGTCTCTTATAATTCTAAGAATTTAAATTAGTATGGATCCGTTGTCATCCATTCACAATGTTGTTATTTTTATACAGTTGTGGTAGTATAGTATTAGCAGTTAATTATTAGTGTTATTTTCGACAATTTGTCAAGATTTTTTGTAGTTTTTCAGTGAATGTAACTTTAAGTTTAACCTCACTTTCGTAAGTACTGTTCACTTTTTACATAACTTAGTTTAATTAATTATAATTTATTGTAGAGTTCCTGATGAAGAAACAATAAAGGTTTCGAAAGCTTGAACAGAAAAAGGGAGTTTTTCTTTCATTATCTGGTCACATGACTGCAATCCCCGTTTAAAAATTAAAAATATTTGTTTTTAACATAGACAGTGGTCTGATTTCCCTCTCTGAGAGTTGTTTAATATCACTTCTAAAGGCAAAAATCTCAATTTGGAAAAGGTACTTCACTGTGGACTTTAGAGTTTTTTAAAAAAATTTAAAAGAACCATTTTGTTTACCAAATTCTGAAATTGGACTTTTAGAGTGATTTTAGAAACCAACATCTGTTGATGTTATTCATTCTATTCTATTCTGCTCTGTACCGTTTCGTTCCATTCGATATTCTATTATATTCTGATCTATTTTATCCAATAGGTACCACCTTTGAATTTGATTTGTCTTAGCTCTGTTCTTGCGGTATCGTTACATGGGGTAACACTTTCATGCCAATTGTATGCAACCTCCTGAAATCGAGGAAATCTATTTTTTGTATTTCTAGATTAAAATAAAACTTTTCCAAGTTGTCATAATTGCCACCAATATGTGATTACACGATGTACAATAGAGTACACACTGACAACTTGAGTTAATCAGATAATAAGCACGACACTAATTGTTGTTATTTGTTGATTATTATTATTCAGCTGTCATAGATAAATTTAGCAATATGAAAAAAATAATACTTTGTTGATCACATTTGTAGTACTTTCTACACTGGGTAACAAATGCAATCTGAAGTTTCTTTTCCTGGTTTCCTCTAACTTTTGAATAATGGATGGAAAACTTCGATCTTCGGAATTTCATATTTGCGCATTGCTTTTGACACAACTGATTGGTACCTCAGAGACACTGGGATATTAATAAATATTAATAAATTCATCCACAATAGATTCAATAGTATCCCATTTGAATATGACAATTTTTGTTTCCGGTTTCCCACAATCTTTGGAGTGGAATATGTCCTAGAAGAATACCTTTTTATTAACCTCTTTCAGAGTTTCGTCGCTGTCAAATCAAAATCTGCTATACGGAGACTTTGCCATTTTTGTGATATGGGTGCAGCTCTGGCCTTTTTGCTTGCTATATGTAAAACCTGCTATGTGTGAAATAGTTCCTAATCGAATTTATTTACGACTTTAAAATCTACTATGCGCGCAAGTAGATATAACTAGATACGTTATGGTTTTTCGCATCTCCTGTAAAATTTGGTAATCTCCACATAGCAATTTTTGACTTCGACAGCGACGGTTTTTCAGAAATACCATACATTTTTTTCAATAGCAGTATAACAAGACATTACGTTTTACCAGTAAATTTTGTTTGTTCCTATGAAAGCATTGTTGGCTAGCAAAAGCACAAGAACACACCGCATAAATAAAAACTTGAGCATTTTAGGGGAGGGATTTTTCATTCAGTGTGTTCAAGTGGTCGTGCTAAAGACACGAGTACTTGAGTATGTATACAAAAAAAAATATATATATATATAATACATAACTGTCAGGCCAAATTCCCGACTAACTCACATTTTATAATAGAAAATTTATATAATCTTTTATTTATATTTTATAGTTTTTATTTATTACCAAACAAACATAATAATTTTAGGAAAATTACTACTATTAAATACACAATTATGATACACCGTGCGCTGAACTGGTAGTTGTTACTCTGGAAATCATATTTATAACTAAATTCGTAGTAATCGGAGGGGATGTTGACGAAGATATTACCGATGATGTTGCTCACACTTTGTCTATTACATTTGAATGATGTTGCTCATTTTGTTACAGATATGGCTTGATAGATGATATGCTGCTGTGACCGCTAATTTTAATTAATTCTTGTTCCTCTACTCCTACTTTAGCCATATTAAAAAAAAGTTGGCGATCGACTGCAATGGTTGATAATTTTTTGTGCCCAGTCCACATTTTTTTCACACAGCACTTGTTTTTTGTTCCTCAGTTTGAAAATACGTTGGAATTCGTTGAACAACTTCGCTTGCAACATTTTTTGCAGCATCTTCACTGTTGGCTTTACGCAAATTCACTGCCCGTGCCTAGTCTTTTAAAATATCTGCAATTTCTTCTGTTGGAGTGTCTTTCTCAAATTAATAGTTTTTGGCGCCACATAAATTTTTTGTCTTTACAGTATTAAACTCATTAAATTATCGAAACATTTATTAGCTTTGCTTCCAAACCTACTATCTTTATTCTGTTTGACTGATTTTGATGGCAAATGATCTAACTTTACAATGCAATACAATAGTAGCGTTAGTAAACAAAATCCTCTCTGATAGCTCTCTACCTTGGCCCCTTCTTCATAAGAACTTTTAGACTTCTGTTAACTTAAGGAGTACGGTCCTGAATTTATGTCGTGTATTTTTGGAACTATACTATATACCAATTTAATATAAGTTCTACATGGATTTTCGCACATACTTCTTATGATCTACTATGCAGTGTAGAGCAGTGCATAGTATGTTCTAAGTACGTTAACTGTGCTATATACGTAAAGAACATTTTGCTTCTAAAATTAATAAAACACTCACTTTTTCAGCTACAAGAAGATGAAAAATCCTGAAAGAAATCCTACAGATGACAGAACTGGAAGTTACGAAGTTATAGGAAGGCTGGTCTTCAAAACCTGTCAACAAGGAACTAACATGCCTTTGGATGAAGCAAGCAAAACAACTAAATCTAAAATCGGCCCTCAAAGTTCGAAATTAGCTGCAATTTATTCGCTTTTTAATATATCGTCTGGTGGTTTTGATGGTGCTCCTGGCGATGCGCACTTATGTTCAAGTACGAGCGCCAAAGAAATACAAGCTCTGCAAAGATACTTAAAGCGCAAAAGGGTCTTCGAAAGCCTGGCAAAAAGCTCAAAGTCTTTCCCTACTAATTTAGGTCAATGCTCTGCAGCATATGATACAAAACGTAGTTCGGAGAGAGGAGAAACATCCCAGTGCCGTAGTCTTACTTCTTATGAGGTGGAGGAATTATATTTTTTTGAACAAAAATCAAATAAGTCGATTCAAATATCAGAATCGTATGAAAATAAACGTAAGCAAAAAAAATGGTTTTATTTCCTTTTACCTTGTTTATATTCTGACGAGTCATATTCTTCCCTCGTGTTACGTTAAGAATAAGATATTAGCTATGGAAATAATAATTATAACAACATTCATTTAAGAAACTCATAATAAAAGTTTGTTACAAGTTAATATATCTTTAACTATATGCATGCTTACAGTACCAATAATAATTATAATGATATAATTTTTTGACCATTATGTAATGAACATATGATTAATTGTACAGGTTAGCCAACGAAAAGGCCCACTTCTATATTTTGTTTATTTTTCCAGTTAGAAAGAAATGTTTCAAATAAAAGTTGTAGTCAATCAAATGACCTCTTATATAACTCCTGCAAAGAATATATGTATAGGTGGTCCTAAAAATGCGGGACAAATCAAACTTACATATTTTTAAATGAAACACTGCGGATACCCCATATGTCTACATTTCTGAAAACTGTGTTTTTTTGCGATTTCAAACATATACATAGATTGTATCTTATTTTTGCTGTTTTTATTTATTGTTAGTTTTATACTACCAATATCTGCACGGTTATTGGGTTAGCCATGGATGAAAAACAATTAATTTGACATTTATGTCATCCTTTACAGAATAATTTAATAGAGTCAAAAACAAACTGCGTGATTTTGTTGTCATACTTGGGAAAACGTTTACTTTATCAGAGCGATACGATATGTTGTCACTATTTATAAAAAATAACAAGAACACTCCAACTGGTAATATTTTATTTGATATAGTAAGTATAATAGTAATTAATAATTATTACAGTTTGCTTTTTGAATTTATTAAATTATTCTCTAAGGTGTAAGTGTCAAATTAATTGTTTTCATTCATGGCTGACCTGATAACCATGCAGATGCTGGTGGTATAAAATTTGAAATAAATAGAAAAGAAAAGATATAATATATACATATATTTTAAAACACATATCAAAAATGTAAAAAATGTAGGGTATTTTATTAAAAAAAAATTAATTTTGGTTTGTTCCGCTATCATGAGACAACCTGCAGAGATTTCAAAAGATCTCATTTGATTCTCTACAACTTTTATTTGAAAATTGTTTTTCTAACTGGAAAAATAAACAAAATACAGGGGTGGGCCTTTTCGTTGAATAACCTTGTACATATTGTTATTTGACATTTCGAAATATTAAAAAATCAAATAAAATGGTTCATTCATATACTATTAAACATACTAAAAGTCTTGAGCACTATATGCCGCGCCATCTTGGAAAAATGGTGCTCCGTTTCAGTTTTTTGTTTATATCTCGGTAATCATTAGCGATGTCGAAAATATGTCTCAAATAAAAAATAAAGCTTATCAGATTCTCTACAAAAATTTACATACGTTCTTTTCGTATAACAGACGAAAAAAAAATCATTATTAAAATGGTACCTACAAGGAACGCAAAAAATACAACAGAACACACATGAATAAAAATAGAGACATGCCCAGCTTTACAGCTGAACTCAAATCTGGGTATTGACCCAGGTATTTGTTTCGCACTGCATTTCATGACGCAGGGATCAGACGGCAGATGTTTCTACGGCTTTTTATCAAAGCTATTTTTGATGCTCAGAAAATTTCTGAAAACCATAAATAAATAAAAAATTATAAAAGATATAAAAAAAGGTTGTATTGTTTACTTAAATTATACAAGAACACTTGCTCTTAAAATTTAAATTTCGAGACTCCCGCTTGGCGTAGCATCCGACGACGTAACTTCATCAGCCGGTTCATCAAGTGGTGAATGATTCTCATTGCGATATCTGCCCAATGAACTGTCCTTTTCTATTTCAATAATTGCATTTGAATTGACGCAAGCACTTTTGCAATTACAGGAGATCAATGTTAACAAAGAGTTTGATATAGGGGCTTGAAATGTTGGTACAGGGGTAACGGGTCGTTCACTTTTTTCCAACTCCAAAGTTCGGGATTTATTTTACATCCACGCTACTTTTGAATCTCATGGTATACACGAAAAGAGGACTGTTGTGCTGCTACAGCAGTGGCGGGTAATAAACTTATTTTTTTCAACTGATCTCGTGAAGAGATTTTATCGATGTCGATTTAAAAATGTCTCGGTTGGAGGTGTGGCATATATAGTTGGAGAGAAAACCAAATTGGCATAATCTGGAAATGATTAAAACTTTTAATCATCTCCAGATGATGCCAATTTGGTTGACAAAACGCGCGTCGAGTGCAGTATGTGGTGTTTTGTGGAAAATCCCGTCCGTGTTTTCAGTTAATTTATAACTACCGTTGGGTACCAGAGAATGGAGCTTTCCCTATGACAATTCCGATAATAGCCAGCGTACGCGTACGTCTGAAACGCTTTATAGTTGTAAGATTGACTTTATTCAGTTGTTTGTAACCATGATTTATATGTGCCAGCCTCTTTGTGTTGAGGTGTGTTCTTAGTAATTTAGTATCGACAGATAAAGTAATATCACAATAATGGTATTGGTTTCTATGTGCAAAATTTAGCCCTGGATTGCCAAGACTGTTTGAAATAAGTTTAACTTTGTCAGAGCAGAAACAGAATAAAAAACGATGATGGTATAGTCATGTGAATACTACCTATATTAAAGTCAGTTGTAAATAAAAGGAACAATTAACAATGGCCCCAAGTTGGACCCTTGAGAAACACCATTGTGTAAACTGTGTAACGCTTTTCTATATAACGATCCTCCATATTATATATTCAATCTAGTAGCGTCCAGTCTGATATTATAAAGACTATACGTCCGTATATTATCGAAAACCTAGGAAACCTATTTTTACTGAGAATACTCTCTCTGTATGAAACAAATTTTTGACTTCTTTAAATATGCAATCGAAGTACCCAGTTGAACGTTTTGTACCTCATAAGAATAACATAAGTCAAAGCTAAAACAAGATAGAATGTAGAGATATCATTATCAGTCATGTATACACTCATGCAGACAAATATACATGTCTTCAAGTAGTACTTGAACTTATTGTACCATGTTCAATGCCGAATTAGTCTTACAAAAATAGGAAAAATTATTAAAATCATTAAGTGCACGAGCTGTAGAAACAACTACGCATGCGCAATAAAAGCTCTTATCGCACGATGTATGGTTCATTTAAGAGATATAATAAAAAAAGTCATAAAAATCATCGTCCGGTGTCGACATATTTCTCGGTGATTTTATGGCGTGTCTTTTATTCCTTAAATCTTCGTAATAAACTGTATATACACTATTTTTTCCACGCCCACGTGTACAGTGTGTTTCCTAAGTGATGCTGAAAACTCCAGGAGATGATTCCTTGGACGATTAAAAAAAAAGTTCTTCTGAGCACTGGTCTGGAAATTTTTCCCTGCAGAGATATGATTACAGCTGGAACATTGCGATTGATTTCACTATCGCCGGTAGGAACGTAGGGGATACGGCACGAGTCTACACCAAAGATGTTAGTTGTTTGATGGTAGTCAATGCATGTTGGTGATATATTGTAAAATGGCACGCCGACCGGAAGCTTTGCTATTTGTGAATCAAATCCACAGTTTTCATGAATTACGTTACAATGAAGCAGTAATAAAGTGCGTTGTGTACAAAACGAATTTGGTGAGCTGGAATTCCAGTAATTATAAAAGACATATTCAAAGCAAACGTCATGTGAAAAATCTCTGATTACAAGTTCCATACTGGGTGTTTCTGTATGGTCTCATTTTTATGTTGTGTCTGTAACATTTCACCGCATGTACTTAGCAACGAAATTTTCGGTACTTCAGAAAAAATGTGATCACTACTTACGATTGAAGGACTACGACGTCATGTTCTTCATGGAAAAACAAACAAGAATGAGACATATCTTCTCAGATTGTTCTTTGTAATCGAACTTACATGATAGAAAACTATGGATAACTGTTGATTAAAGTACGGATACAAAACACAACAAAGTGGGAAATGTTTTATATGCATCTGAAAACCGAATGAAGGCAACGATGCCATATTCAATCGCAAGTTAAAAATTATAAATACAATATAAAAAACTATAGGTATTTATAATTGTTATCATGATAAGTTTGAAAGGATGCTTATGTATAGTAGGAGAAATCGCTTTAGTGACAGGACGTGCGGGGTAAGATGCCACAGAACACAGAGCCGGCTTTATCTGTATTGCTCCTCGTTTACTTTTCCAATGTAGGTTTTTGTGCTCAGTTTAGCTAGCAACAATTTAACAATTGTAGAAATAAAAATATATTTAAAGTATTGACTACACATACATTAGTTACAATATTCAAGTTTGCTTAATATAAATTGTTACTACTCAGCAAAAATCGCGAGGATGGGTATGGAACATTAGATTAGAGTAAAGAAATTATTTAACAAGTAACAAGAAACCTTTAAAAGCAAAATAAAAACAAAAATATACTCTCAAAATAGTAACAGAAACAAATATTTTTCTCAATAAATAAACTAAAAATAAATTCTAATAGTAAAGTTTACTATAATAAAAACAGAAAGACGTATTTTGTCAAAATGAAAAAAGAATATTAATAAATAATAACATCCTGAAAAAAGAATATTTCTCAAGCACTGACCTACGAAAGCACAAAAACGGAAATAAATAATACAGTTGGTATCATAAAATTCACTTCTTCACTTCACATCACTTCACTTTACCTCACCTCTCATCGTTTCTTCCTCTGAATCCTCGCCCTGCTCACTCCTCTTTATTTTCAGAAGAAATACTATCTTCGTTCAAATTTATAATAAATTTCCACCATTTATATGACATTCACCAATTTTTAAATATTCATCCTCAATTGTAATTACTTTCCTAATTCTTCTTTCCCAATCTTCCTTGTTAATTTTTGGCACTTCATTTTGAATTAACTCCACGACTTTTTATCGAATTTCAGAAAAGTATTTCCTTTTCTGACATTTTTCTTCAATTTATACCAAATTAATTCAATCAGGTTAAAAATACAGATATACGGCAGTAATCTCAACACTTTGTGGCCATATCTCTCCGCTACAGTGTCTATAATATACTTTTGTCATAATTTCTCGTTTGCACGACGACGTCCAAGAGTTGTACTTTATTATAATTTTCCTCATGATAGAGATCATCTTCCATTATAAAAATGTGCAGCACCAGCTTAGTAAAACTCTTTTTTAGGAATTTTATACAGTTGTTAAGAACAATAATGCTATTCGGTTTTAATTTTGGAATTAGGTTATTTTCAAACCATTCCTCAAATATTTCTCCTCCATATTCTTGTGGTAATCCACGTTACAGTCTTCCATGTTCTTACTGCACAGTTTCAATGCATTATCATCCCATCCATCAACTGATCCACAGTGTAATATAATCAACCGAGTCCCTTTATTAGGGATAATGAGAATGGTTACCATTTCCTAGAGCCATCAGTTCATCCTTTTCTTTACGGTGTCATGAGTATCATACCAAGTTACATCTAGATAATAAATTGGTCTCTTTTTTCCTTTTGAGTTCTTTTATCTCTTCTAGATTATGAATCTCGGCAACCCACAATTCATCTGCTTTCCATAATCGCCATGCGTTTCTTAATATATAGTTTGATATTTAAATCCAATTTTTTCTCAGCCAAGTTTCTAAAGCTCTTTTAGCATATTTTAGATGATAATTCATTTCTTTTAGTTTTATGTTTACCACGTCAATAGTTAGGAGTTTATTTTTCTGATACTCGTCGTGAACTAAAGTTCTTAAAATTTTTTTTTCAATTTTTTTTTTAATTTTCTTTCTTCAAAATTTCTTCAATCAGTACTGATAGTCATGCCTTAAAATATTGCTTGGGTTCCATGTTCCCATATTGAGATATTGTATAACCTAAATCCACCAGTCACCACTGCATATATTACACAACTCACTACAACACGATAACCATCTTAAGTCATTTTCAAAAACACACAAGCAAATAAACACTGTTCCTACAGCGCACTGCTAAATAAATCGGTAAAAAAACTAAGTGCGGACCTGAAGTATCAAAGAATGTAAGTGAAACTCCGCCTCGGTCGCGTACCAACAAAAACAACAATCATCTTTCTCCCTATAATGTAAGCGGTGTAAAAGACAGATGATGTCGTGTGTTAGACACTTCCCGCCCTCATGTCACGTCACTAAAGCGATTTCTCCTACTATACCATATAATTATTGTATTATTTTTTCTAGCAATGCATAAATACGAAGTAAATAAAATGTCATATCTTTTAAAATATGATAGTTGTTCCACATATTCTGTGTACTCCATGCAATCGACGTTACATATTTGATACACGCTGTGACTGTGAAAGACATTTAAATTCGGCTATCCACCGGTAAAATATCGCCTGGACAGTTGCAAAAGAAGAATTTTTTTATGGTTTGTGTGTCATATTCTGTGTATGTAGTTTTCCTTTACCTAGTAGCTATACATTGCGGAAAACATACCTACCTAGTGCATGTTAAAATGTTTTGGATTATAGAGGATGTAAGAAATAAATTTTTGTGAGTGAGGCTGCCTCTCCAGGAATTCATTATTTCGTATACGCGTGAACTATATGCGTATAAGCGTAAAATTTATTTCGTTCAATTGATTGTATTCGTATTTCGTAGTGAAAATTATCAGTTTAACATAACCTCATATGTCACGTAACATTTCATTTTTAAATAGATAAATATATGTTTCATATAATTTTCACATGATGTTTATAGTAACCATCTACACTTATTATAACATCTCATTTCCTGCATTTGAAAAACATGTTTATAAAAGAAACTTCAACAGTTAAGATACCATGAAAATTCTAACATTAAAATTTTAAATGACACAATATTGTTTTATTTACTACGATGGCTCTGAAGAGCCACAGCAAAAAAAAAGAAAAACTAGAAATTTCTACTTTAAAAATAGAAATTTCTACTTTTTAAAACAGAAATTTCTATTTTTGAAATTAGAAATTTCTAGTTTTGGGAGTAAAAATTTCTAATTTTGAATTCTTGATCTTAAGAGGTGCGGCGTCCAAAAGGTTTTTTTGCCAATACAGGACATTTTTTACCTAGAAGCCACTGGTAAGCCTCAGATTAAGGAAAAGCGATGTTGGCAATAGACTCGTTTTGGGCGTCGCGCCTCTTAAGGTGAAACATTTAAAACTATAAAATTTCTACTTTAAAACTAGAAATTTCTAGTTTTAGAGTAGACATTTCTATTTTTTTTATTTGTTGTGTCTCTTCAGAGCCATCGTAATTTACTACTTCACATCCATAATTCGGTGAATCTAAACGTGACTTGACTTTTTCCGTAAGGACGAATTTATCCCTAGCGCACACAATTCCTTTCTTAATGGATAATCGAGGTCACGTCTTATATACGCATCCGCGTATATGGATTCATGAGGAGGCAGCCTGACAGTGGATGAAACATCTGACTTTCGATGTAATAAGGTTGTTAATGTTGTAATAACAATTTTGAGTGTTTAAAAGGCTTTGTCTCTAAGACAGCAAAAGTCGGACTATAAACAATAGACTAAAAAAATTATCTGCGCGGTTTGTCTGTGCCTATATACTACTTTTGTAACAACATTTTATAAATTATTTTATGCACATTCTTGGACTTAACAATATGTTATTATGGTTATTGCTTAGTTCTTAGGGTTTACATAAACTCCATTCTGGTTGTATAAATATTACATTGCTTTTATCTTCTTATCTATTTATATTGTATTAATATATAGGTAGTCTACCTTTTAGCAAAATTTGATAAAAAATCAGACAATTTTAAAACATCTTTTTAATTTCAATCAGTTAACAAATGCGTGATAAATACCTTTTAGCAATTTGTATTACGCGTCTGAAAGCAAATATATAAATCTTTTATACAAATTAGAATGTATGATACAATTTTACACACTTAATATTTAGATTTTTCAACCAAATGTGTCAGTTGCCCATATCTTGCTATTAACCATAATTATTCTAATATGTTAATTAAATAGTAACTTAACAAAATTAAGTAAGACATTATTTGATAGGAAACCTATGCGTGATGCTCACTTGAATAAGAGATTTTTTAATATTGCTAAATATTTTAATTCTTTATGAACTTTTATCTATACTAATTAATTTGTTGCATTATTTAAAGCATATACAGGGTGATTTATTAATAATAGGAAATATCGAAACTGGAGATACAAGAAACCAGAATATGACATTTGAGCCCAACATGTCTTACAAAAAAATGTTGCTGGTTTAAGAGATGTTAGAATTTTATTTTGAAATCCCTCAATCATTTTGAAAATTTTCATAGCACCAACTTGAAAAATAGCAGCTTTACGTTTTTTGGCATGACAGAGAGCGCTAGTTAAACTCTACTGCTTTGATAAATCAAGCCACATTTTTTTGCCTGTTTAATTATGGGCATACATAACAGATTTGTTTAATCTTGCTGCAAAGAAAATATTTTATCAAAGAAGTTTTGCTCTAGATTCGAGAACGGAATCAGACAGTATGCCGAGATGTCAACTCTTTATCATCTTAAAATATTTGACAATTAATCCTTTTTTTTCAGGTTAACATATTTTTTTAGATGTGAGACATTTTTTGGATAGGAAAAAGCATTTTTTCAAAAACCAACTTCCGACTGATCCTTTCGGCGAATAGGTGTATTATCAATTTCTTAAAATAAATTATAGACAGTGGCTTAAAAGAAGGTGAGAAGAAACTTTAAAGGACGCCACAACTAAATAATTGTAGACAATAAGAAAATATTTGTAATAAAAACGAAATCGTAATTTTTCAGTTAAAAATAGTAGTAATTAGGAAATATAATCATATTTAAATAACTATGGTAACGTTTGAAATGTTATTTAAACTTACAAATACTAGCCATCCAAGAGTATAGTTTCGAAAGCAAAAATGTATCGCATCAATCAAATCAACAACAACAACAACAAAACAAATTTATTAAATAGTTAAATAGAATAAATACTTCGCCCGTCTTCCAATTAAGCCACAAAAAACTGGGTTATAATAGCACAATAACGTTCGCCATTCACCGTTACTGTATTACTTGCCTCGTCTTCGAAGAAAAACGGCCCAATGATGCCTCCAGACAACAATACACAACAAACATGTTTTGGATGCATTGCTTTCTCATGAATCAATCGTAGATTTTCTAAGCCCCAAATGCGGCAGTTTTGCCTATTAACGCAGCCATCGACGTGAAAATGGGCCTCATCACTGAAACTGATTTTGTCCGCAAAATCGGCATTGACTTCTTGTTGTTCAAGGATCCAATTGGTGAACTCTTTTCGCTGTGCATGGTCTGTTGGCAGAAGTTGTTGAGTCAATTGGAGTTTGTAGGCATGGAGATGCAAATTCGCTCTCGCCAACTGCCGTGATGTTTTGCTCTGAACGACGTCTACGATCTCGTGTCGTATGTTTCACATCACTAATCGAACCAGTACTTTCGAATTTTTCGAATATTCTTTTCACAGTAGATGAATGAGGTACATTATTTCGATCGAAAATTGGACGCACTTTACGAATCGTGGTAATCAAACTCACAATTTTGATAATAATGTTTAACAATCAGGACGCATTGTTCTATCATGTAATGCTCCATGTTTACTAACTCCCGTCTATCTCCTATCGACTTGGTAAGTCATAATCTTGTGACATCATGACAGCCAAACTGGCGCGCAATTCAAATCTTGCGCTCTTATTGAAATACCTATTAATTAGTTTTTATCTGACAGCGCTCTAACGATTCCAATACTGTTCGAATTACGAATGTGAAATAACATCGTGATCATTAGAGTGCAAATCGCAGCTTCGCTGCTGGATAGCTCATCGGGGCTACCCGACAGTTACTCTTGGTGTGTCTACTTGAGAGAAATGCTATAGAGAGCTGCTCTCGAGAATATTTCTCTTAAGTGGATACGCACCTTTATGATATCGCGCTATGCATGTCACGAACCATGAATGCGTGATTCACAGAAAATACTTGTAAGCTGCATTTTCTAAGAATAACAATATTTAACATCATCAAGGTGAAATGAACCTTGTACAATGCGATATCAAAAGATTCATGAATCTTTAAGTATGAACATAGATCTGGGGTATTTGGGCCCTCCTTTAAAGCGGTGCCTGAAGCTTAAGTTTCGCTAGTTGCATTGTGTCAATTAATTTTATTTCAATATTTTTTCCGTAACCGTTTAAAATGTTAATTGTTTTTTTGGTAAATTTTTTAAGTGGAAAATACATATTTACTGGTCTAGCACGGTAAAGCGACATAAGGGTTCAGTATAGTACATTGTGTATCTAAAAGTAAAAGCAATATATTCCCGGACGCCGATGTAAATCAAGCATGGAAATCTGGGAATGTGCTTTTACTACGAGGTACACATACTATTTTTTCTGAAATCGCAATCAGTATTATTATAAATTAAGGAGTTTTTATTAATGCTTAACATTTTTTTCATTACAATCTAATTGCTTATGAATTCGTTTCATTAACAATCACTGTTTATTTATTGTGATAAAAGTCAGATTCAGTGCTTATTTCACTTTAATACTTGTAAGTGCTAAAAAAAATATTAAAAAAATATTTAAAATGGATAGTGATGATTAGGATTAGGGCTGTCAAAAATATTCCGTAGGACAGTGGCGTACGCGAAATTAACTAATACGAGAAACAATAAACTGCTACAATTTATAACAGTGTATGTAAAACTTGCCCTCTTAACTAGCTCGATGAACTAGCTTGCTTATCACAAACTGGAGAAGATGTGTGGCCATTTGCAGCATCAGGTATGTTTCTATGGTTGTCTACATGAGTGATGTTCGCTTTGGTGAAAATATATTCTTATATTTTGAAAACGACCGTTCGACATCTACTGATGTAATACACGCATACGTAAAATAGTCTTTGAACGCACTTAACGGATCTGGGGCTGCACCATCACATATTTGTCTTAATTTGTAAAACCGTTGTCTTTATTTAATACACTTGCGAACTTTTCTTTAACGCCCTCATTTGTTTCGTCACCTATAGCGTGTAGCAGTAGATTTACTTCGTCCACTATTTGCAGTGACTCCGCTAGCGACAACGCACTGTTTTCTAATTTTTTTATGCTTTCATATAATGGTTTATTGTTCTTCGCAATATTTTTTAAAGCTGTTTCAACGGAAATATCTTCGAATTTTGTCTGGCTTTCCTTAATAGCTGCAGCCTCATCTGGATTGAATTGTAGTATCACAGCTTTCATTTGTTGGAAATATTCTGCATAATAAAAAGCTGCCTGCAACCATGTTCCCCAATGTGTAAGAATCGGCTGTGGTGGTTCAGGAATACCGGGACACTTGCTATGAAATGCGCGGAGACGTTTAGGATATTTAAGAAACACTTTTTTTGTACTTGCTATTAATGCATCCACCTCTGGATAACCTTTTCGAATAGTTTCTGCCACAATATGTAAAGCATGCACTTTACACGTAACATATATAAACGTACAACCTTGTTCTTGCAAAGAACGGCTACCGAACGCATTGTCACGGCGCCATCAGTCACAAACATCAACACTTGACTTTTTGACAGTTCAAATTTTTTCTTACGTCTCCAGCACCACCCTGGTAATTGTTTCGTTAGTACACTGACTTAGTCTTTTGCTGGCTAGTAACAGTGGAACTGTCGGTTTAAGAGGGTCCAGTACGTACTATAACATTTAAAATAGAATTATTTTTACAATTTGTTGTCTCATCAACAGATAACCACAGCCGTGTATTTTTTAATTCACATTTCATCTTATTTACCATGTCTACGTGTACAGTTGGTAGATAGTTATATACATAACGTTGTGTGACTTGGTAACTTCACCTGGGCATTGTATTTATTCCAGAACTCTCGAAATGGTTGTTCATCGAGTATGTGAAACGGAATATTACAGGCAACCAGCATTAATAGTAAATCAAACTACTACACTATTTACGTGAAATCCACAATCACGCTTATCCCAACACATCAAATCTTTTTCGCACACTTTACAAATTAATTTAGCACCATCATAAAATAAATTCGGGAATTCACCCACGAATTTATTCACTTTGTGAGCAAATGACCGTTTGCTACCCCTGCATACGTCTACCATGCTTTATTATTAAATTAATATCAATAATACAGTACAACAAATAAAATGAAAACACAAAAACAATATGCAATACGCCCAAGTGACTTAACGTGTACACAACTCGAAAGCTAATAATAGAGTGGACTGGAGAAAGAGTTTCACGGTCAAGCTGAATGCCGGCGACAGTACATCTGTACTCTATGGCCATGATACACAGAAACGATTTGCAGCTTTAGTGATGATGATGTCCAGGTGTTTGGAACACCACCAGAGTTAGTAGCAACTGCAAAATGTTACTTTAAATTTAATGTTCTATTTTTTACTAAAAAATGCATTTTTAATGTGAGTTGGTTTGTCTACGTGTATTTATTTACTGACTAAAATATATATAAAAAACCTGTACGCGAGTTACTCTCCCGGCTTAGGTCGGAAAAGTAACTTTTTCTACGATTGTGTTGTCAAATTTTCTAACTTTAAAATGATTGCAGAAAATGTCACTTTGCCACATGCCGCGATTACATCTTCACACACCAGAATAAAAGAGTGTGTTTACCTTAAAGATGTATATCATTTAACTGGTAATAACAATTAAATTCTATAAATGTACATTAATTACACAGGAATTGGAATTATTTAAGTTAATGCTTGGAAAAACTGGAACATTTACATTGTTAGAAATACTAGAAATATCTGGACCAATGTTTGTGGCATTTTCGTTGTCGCCCATTATTTTCTTGGAGACACTTATTTTGTTAACACTATTGTCTATATATGCTTCTGCTGTTGTTGAAGAACGCCACCCACCATGTCTTTCAAACTGGTAAGATTCGCTCTAGCGTCAACCAAAAGAGTTGCTGACGTTCGGTGAAAGCAGTGCTTAGTAAAAATTTCAGGTTTAGGAAGTTTTAAATATTCTGCATTTTTTTTCATCTGTCCAAACGTGTTTATCCCTACCACTTGAACTGTACACTTGCCATGTTACTATTGAATGAAGAATCGGTTTATGTCTTATGGTCTAAGTTGAACATACTGACGATAAAAATCCAACCAATTATCTCCTTTTGTTACCAAAAACGTTCTAGATTTATGAGTTTTTGAATCTGGAATGATTATGAGCAAAAATTTTCCATTGTTCTGAATGTTATCTATGGTAATATTCATCAAAACCTTCCTTCTGAGGCCACCAGCCACTCCAATAATTAACACTACCTAAAATAATGTCTTATTACAACAGATTGAAACTGAAATTTGTATTACCTTTACAAGTAAAAAAAGCATTAATTTGTTCTCTGGTAAATACTTTAGATTTCTTTGCCTTGTGTCCTACAGATTCTCTTTTTAAAAAGGCAATTAGTTTCGGAAACTTTGAAATATCTACATTTTCTTCCAATGACAGAGTGCCTATAAGCATTGAGGAAATTGAACACATCGTGGAAGATTTCAATGTTTTAGCCTTTTTGGCGAAACAGGCGAGTAAGACCAATTCCGTATAAATATTCACCTTCTTTTGGCGGCACAAGTTTACAAAAAGAAGTTTTTCCTTCTTACAATGTTCTTACAATTTACGTGGAAGGAGGTCGGAACTCACACTTTCAGCGGCTGCAACAATTTTTGCAGGAATATCTTCGTCTGAATTCATCACTTCCTCAAAAGCAGCAGATACAGGACAGAACGCGTCAGTGTAGTAAAACAATTTATTTTGTTTGTTAGTCATGACAACCGTTTGAGCAGTACTTGATCTTTATTATTTTAAATAAAATTTGACAGGCGGCAAATTTAAAATTTTTGAAAGACTTTAAGGGAAAAACTTCACAACCGTAGAAAAAATCGTATGTACATACATGTGGCAAAACTTATATGATACATATTTTTGCAATGAAGCCCTTGCCACACTTCTATTACAATGTACTATTCTTGTACTATTTTATGATGGTTGCTTAGTAACGGACTAAGATACTAGAATATCGTATTTTGGGATCTGAAATTGCGCCGAGAAATTAGACATTCTTGAGCGTTATTAGGAATGAGTCTTTATCGATGCCTTAAATCACTTTTGCTTGACAACACTAGGATACACACATAATTAAGCAGTCTACGTAATAGAGCCTGACATCTGTCAGTTGAATATTATGAGTTTTGTTTGCAAGAGATTATGTTAAAAAATTTTGTACGCAACACACCCGGAGTGTGTCTTAATTGCCAGCGTTCCCAATAAAGAATCACTTTTCTTTCTTGTTATGTAAATAACTACTTTATACGTTCAAAAAAATAATACAACGGCAATTCTAATTAATATTTTGAAAATTTTAGATAGGACCTTTTTGTACTGTTAATTTCTACATAAAAAATAGTATTTCACATGTATCACTGCACTCATCTAACTAATTAACAACTTGCATCTTGACTTTTCACTGTTTCTGATTTCGAGAATTAGTGATTTCATTTAATAGAAATTAAGATAACGGTATATCAACCTCAGATTAATTGTTGATCAGTTAAGCCACATTAATCCCTTTATTAAAAATTAATGGAAATTCTCAAGATTCAAATGAAATAACAGAAAAATAAATAAACAATATTGATAAATTTTTCGCAATGATTTTTTTGATGTAACCATTATTTAAAGATTCGTTACGTTTGCCTAATCATACAGACAAACAGGCGACTAAAAATGTCATATTTTGTTTTTAGTTGATGATAAATGCGAAAAAAATTCTATTTCACAATGAACATATTACCGCGATATAATAAGGAACAAATCTAAAATATTAGCGACAATATGGACACAATCTTCGCCTTTGTGATAGATTTTCTTCTTACATTTCTAAAGCTCTTCATTCTGTTGATTAAATTACTTTGATCGGCAAGTTAGAGGCAATCTGCTAAGCTGCCTAAATTTATTACAAATCGATTTAACGGGTCTTCATAAATGATCGAAAACTACGTGACGAATTAGTTCCCTTTAACAGCCTCGCCGAGTCATGGTGTCAGCAAAAGATGGTTGAAAACGATTCCTCAGACAGATACGTATGTATGTGCAAAAATCCTCATCAGGTACTATCGGAATATGAAAGACAAAATCACGAGTTAAAACGTATCGATTGATTTTATAAGATAAAATAATGAAGCTTATGTGACCGTCACAATAAGTTGACATCAAAGTTATACATTTAAAAATTGTCTATTACTGTTTTTAATGTTCTGATTATTATTAATACACATGTGGAGTAACACATAATCCAATATTAGTAACAGAGAAAATACCATCGGTAATCATTTTGCATGATGTTTCGTACTAGTACGTGTTTATAGTATTAAGTTAGAATTCAGAGGTTTCAGTTGCCGGATTTCTCTTTTAAAACTTCTTTGTTGAGGGCAAACATAACTGCAGAAGCATCAACATATCGCTACAAATGTTAAATTCTGTTAATGCAACGTTAAAAAAAGTTACGGAAGCAAGGGATGTAATACACTTACTTGCAGAACTCCTACGTTAATAAGGATCTTTCATAAAAAGTAATTTTGGCTTTCTAATTTAACTAGCAGCCTCCAGACATGCAGGTATGTCTCCAATCAATAAAGAGCTGTAACTACGAGTTTCACATTCGGAAAGAGTATTCAATTCCAGAGATCAATGCATTATTTCCTTTGTTTTTATTATTGAATCAATGTAATCTAAATAAATACGATTAAATAAACAGACAATAAATAAATTACTAACAGCTTAGTCAGAATTTTCTTGCGTAAAACATTGGAACTTTAGATAATCTAGTAAATAAACATTTCCACTGATAATTTGTTACTAAAACTTGGAAAAATACACTTTTTTTAGTTTAGTGTTTTTACAATTCCTCATGTTATGTAGATTAAAAAATATATTGATGCATTTCAATGAAATCATTAGCAAACGTGCCTTTTTAGTAGCCAAATGTCTATGTAGCTTCGTCGTAAAAAATATTACGGAAGTAAATTGGAGTTGCATATGAACAATACAAATTTTGCTTTATGTCAATGTGCTGTCATGTTAAAGTAAACGTAAGTTAAAAGCAGTAATGCATGTTAAATCTGTTGCCCATGTTGTTGACTGTGAGGAATGTTTGTGGTTTATGCAATTTACTTGTGATTCGATGACCAAGGTCTGCTTGACAGTAAAAGAAAATAGGAAAACGGGATCAAACAAGAAACAGTGAATGTTTATATCCAGAAAAGGAGAACCTTGATAGTAGACAAGCATTTATATTAAAATACATTATCTATTTTCAAAGCGATTAATAGGATTATTCTCTTAGCAGCAAACGGACAAAAGAGGATTATGGAGAAGAGTAGCCAAACCCATTGGTTAATTTTTATGTCTCCTGCCAACATTTTATATATTAGTTCTATGTCCGAATCCATGGTGCGCCTGGGGATGCAATAATTCGTAAACTGTTTATGAAGTGCGATTCAGGAAAAATAATATCGAGTTACAAATAAAATAACGGTTTATTTGTAGGAGTTTTATGTCCTAGATATGGCGTGTTACTAATTTCTTTAAATAAACATTATAGTTGCGAAGTAGTCTAATATTTTGGTAATTTGAAAATTAATTTATCTATTTCTTACGACATTTTTAATAAAACAATACGCAAAAATACGTAACATCTATTTCTATATGTTTTCAAAAGTTTGCATTATCTGTGATCTGATAAATGACTAATTAAGAGAAGTCACTTGAGTAGAGACTCATTTAAGGCTAATCTTATCTTTACCACAAATATAAAAAGGTGAGTGTTACTACCCTATTGAATTGTTTGATATAATAATCCAAATTAACAGCATTAGCAGTAGCCATGAATTCAGTTTTGATCTTTGTTTTTATCGGATTGCTAGCTAAAGATGCAGTTGGCCATGGTATGATGTTAGACCCCCCTAATAGGAGTTCTTTATGGAGATTCGTTCCCCAGGCTCTCAAAGACTATGACGATAATGCTAATTTTTGCGGTGGTGCAAATGTAAGTACATACAATTTTTTCTTTTTATTTTTGTGTTATTATTATCAATCCGGTTTTTTCTATGAAAAAAGAGGATTGACCGTGTTTTCACATGTTGGTGTCTTTTGCTGTAATAAAAATGCAGCGAGTTGATTATGTTTTGTTGAAAGTTCATCATTTTGAATGTTACAAGATCTTTTTTTTAGTTTAATTTTTACATAATTACAGTTTATCAAATACATATATGACACTAATATTATTTAAAAAAAGACACATTATTATTATTATTATTATTATTATTATTATATACAACTAAAATTCCATTGATCAGTTCTAAGGTTCATTAATTTCACAAAGTGATAAAAAGTACTTGTTGTGGAACACTGTTTTATAATAAAATATCTGATGTGGCCAGCACAAATTTCTTATACCAGTATATATCATCTTGATCTAAAAAAATCATTCTATTTAACTTTTCACTTACCTTAATTAAATTTTAATAGCGTACCTTGAAATGTTGCATTAAAATCTTAAAATAATTAATTATCAGCGTCCTTCGATACTGTCAATAATAATTCATGTCATATATTTTACCTAACCCCGTTATGAAATGTCAAGTTTTAAATGCATTTTTTACGTTACGAAACGTCACATTTTTCATAACTGTCAGTTCCGTTACATAACTGAGTGATGTAATGAATTTTTACGTAACTGATTATTAAACCCATCATTTAAAGAAGGAACTTTAAGACTAAGAAGCAAAAACCACTTTATTAATAAACTAGAACTCAAAACATAGTTATTCTTTTGATTTGTTTGCATACACATTAACAACAAAATTACTACAAACACAGTTACTAAAGTTTATTCCTGAACCTGACGGAATATTTATTTCTTTTTCCTTAGCAGCTATTTCAGAATATCTTTCATTATACATCGAACCTGATTGATTTACTTTTCTTGAAACAGCTACCTCAAAATGTTCGCCTAGTATATTATTTGCAATTCTTTTCTTGTTGGCCAAAGAATTTTCGACGTAGCCTTCTGCTACGGTATTGGATTTCCAGCCCCCATGCTGCTTAATTTTTTAATATGTCAGCTCCTGAATCTGCGAGCAAAGATGCGGATGACCGCCGGAAGCAATGTCCAGTATAACCGTCGGCATTTGGTAAACCAAGATGTTTTGCAATTAATTTTGGTAAACATCCAAATGTATTTATACCTATAGGTTGTATTCCACATTTGTTATTATTGTATTTAACAAAAAAACGATCATGCTTTGTATTTTGTAGACGCAGATTGACATATTTTCGAACAATTTCTACAAAATTTTCTCTATATCCAGAAATATGGCTATTTGTGACCACAAATTCCCGTATCATATTTGTTTTTGTGTTTGAAATAGTAATTTAAAAAAAAATTCTTTATCCACAACATCTCTGATACGCATGTCACACAATTCCGCTTTTCTACAAGCACCGGCAACTCCTATAATCATTACTACCTAAAATTATCAGGAAATTAAAAACTATAAAGTTTCAAATAGTGACAGTAAATCAAACCTTTGCAAATAAAAACTTAAATAGATTTTTTAGCATGATAACCTGTAGATTTTCTCTTCAAAAATGCTGTTAATATGGTATATTTTTTGATGTCAATGTTTCTTTTGACATTTAATTCTGCCTTTAACATTGAGTAGGTAGTCCATATTGTAGATGTTCTATAGTTTTTCATCGTTTCGAAGTACGCTAAGAGAACCTTCTCACAAACATTTTTTTACTCCTTTTTGTTGACACCAATTTTCAAATTTCTTATATGCTTCTTCATACCTGCCTTTAGATTTACCAGGTATTATTGAATTTACTGCTAAATTAGCCGATTCGTCTATATCAGATGGAATATCCATATCTGAATCAACCATTTTCGATTAAATTTGCTTCAAAAAATGCAGCAGATTGACAACTGAGGTTTGTTTATACAAATGTCAATCTGTAGTAACGCTCAGGTAAAGCGATAAACAAAATTTATTTGTACGACTGCAAGCGTAGCTATGTTTGGAACCGCAAAATAGTATTCAAAATAAATTGCCATTTTTTTCTTATTTTAAAGCGGGATTTGATAAAATTTTGTACTTAAAACGTTATGAAAAGTAACTTTACTTGACTCATGTAATTGGCAAATATTACATTCGTCAAATAAAATTAGTCTTTTCATAACTGGTTACGTAAATAACTATTAATAATTTTTTGTTATTAACATTGATATTTTTGTAACTAAATTAGACCTTTCAAATGTCAAACTGTTAAATTTATCCTAACCCCATTTTATGAGGCCAAATGTGTAAAATATTTCAGTTTAAATCAGCTTTATTTAAGTACTTGGAAAATATATTTTATGCGCTTGATATAGTAGACATGATTTATAATTCTTCTACAAGAATATATTTTTTGTAAAGCTAAATACAAAAAAGTTTGGGTCACGTGGACCCCTTTTCAGCTGGCCAATTTTACGCATCATCTAATTTATCATTGTCTTTGGCCTTTAGAACATGTGTGCCAAATTTGAAAGCTTTATCTCAAAAACTGTGGCTGCCTCGCGATACTACAGACAACCGGACAGATTTTTTTATAAAGTTATGTTTTTTCGTTATAATTCACCGAGATCGTCCAGAAATGTAACAAAATTTTTAATATTTTTTTCCCGAAATTGTACCTTTTTTCTTCTTTCATTCATTGTGTCTCTTCTGGTGGTACCACATTCACCAAATTTAATGTGTCACCTAAAATGTTGTTGACAATCTTAACTGTCAAATTTGGGATGTCTCCCATTAGTAGTAGAGTAGACATACATAGACACACATACGCACCGACAGACATCATTCGGAAAATAGTCACAATGGATTCAGGAGGGTCAAAACGTATAAACCAATCAAAATCTCGAGGTCGAAAAAAGTTACGATTACTATAACTTCCTTATATTAGGTATAAGAAAGTAAAAATATAAACCATGGAACTGGACATATAAACTAATCACAAATATAGGATATATGTATAGCATGTCCCTCGATTGAGTTCGTAATATGTGAAATGGACCACAAATTTTAGAACTTTTCTTTGCACATTTGATGGTTCATCCCTGCTCATCTGAAAAATAATTTTAAATGTACTTTTATATTTTTAAATCACTTAGACCTTGTCAGTTAAGTAAAAACTAATTTCTTGTTAGGTATTTTCTATAAAAGATGCAGCATAATATCAGTAAGGGAAGTTATTGTTACATTCTTGTGCAAAATTTCAAGAAGATTCGCTTATTTTGATGATTTTAATATTCTTTCACTACATCTGCATTTTACGTTAAAAAAAATTATTAGTATGTCGATTTCGAAAAATTTATTTAGGTATGTTTTAATTTTCTTTTTTACAAACTGTTATTGGCATCGGTTAATTAGTTATGTTGAGCTCTATCTTGAAAACTGCGTTTGGTTATGTTAAAATTGACCAATTTTTTAAAAGTTGTATTTAACACATATTTTTAAATTAATGGAGAAAACCAAGTTTGAATTAGCCAACGTTTCGTGTATTTGACACATCCTCAGGACTATTTAAATTAGATTTTCTTTGTAAAAGAGTATATTTTCTAAAAACTTATTAAAGTTTATAACTATATGTAATTTCATGACTTATTCATTGACTGTGACGTATTTAACTAGCCCTATTAAAATAAACAATGGCCATTGGATATAGTTTTAATGACCGTATGACACACAGTTTGTCGTTTTTCATTTTATTTGTAACATTAAATACAGATAGATACAGTGGACAACGTGTTTTGAAGAAAGAAGTAACAAATTAAAAATTTTAAATGCAAAAAATTTTTTATTAGAACATAAAAATGTTATTAATCTTCTTGTTGAAAGGTTACAACTATATGATCTACATACACATTGATCATTTTTACGATGATGGCATTTCTACAACATCTGTCGTATCCAACAACAACCATAATTTTAAATGTTAAGTAGTATTATATTTGCTAATAATTCGAGATTATTTTCCATTTTTACGTAAAATGTCAATATACCGCTTAATCACTCGCAAGCCAGGGTCATGTTTTAATGTTTGTAATTTATTTTGTACATTATGATTTATATGTAAGGGTTATTCTAAACAATGAAGAATTTTCTAATGGTTGATAACTGTCCAATACCACTAATTGTTGTGAATCATATGTATTGCTGCTTCTACATCAGGATTTTTTAAATAGTTTTGGGTCTCTGAGATGGCTTTTGATTCACTAGACAAGAAGAGAAGAAGATAGAGAGATTGTAGATTGTAGACTGTAAAATGAAATCCTTTACTCGTGGAAAATACTCATTGTAGTATCCAACTGCTGCTAGTCATGTTCTCCAACGTGTTAAAACAGGTTGCGGTGGAAGTTGTGCGTCAGGAAAAGCTAACTTAGAACTTGTAACCCGTTTAGAGGCTTTCACGGCTAGTATTGTTTAGTATTTAAATTTAATGCATCAACTTCAGGAAAATTTCGTAGAATTTCTTCGGTTACCAAATGAAGCGTGTGAACAAGGCGAGTTACGTGTATTAAATTTGGGTATATATTTTTCAGCAATTGTCCATATATGGTGCTGCATCAGTCATTAACATCCATAATTGTAAACCATCTATATCCATTATCTCAAGCGTTTGTGTAACAAGTTCTTGTACAGTTTCTGCATTGACACTTTGTAATATTTTATAAGGTAGTAAATATGGCGACGTGGGCCCACCAGGGTCGAAAACGAGTGCTAAAACATTTGTCACCTGATTTTCTTTTGGGTCTGTCGTTTCGTTCACTGTTATTAAAAAAATGTTTATATTTTAATACACTTTAAAACTTGCTTTTATTAAGCTTTTTATACAGTTCAGTTTACGATCAACTGTTCTTCTTGACGATAAATCCCACTTCGGCACATATTTTTTCCAAAATACTCTAAACTGTTCTTTCTTCTGTAGAATACTATATACACAACACATAAATATAAAGTTGCATAAAAATGTTGCATACAAAAACTGTTTTTTTTTTATTTAGTAAGTGCGTCAGATTTTATATGTTTTTTCACTTAAAAGGGTATGTTGATACCAGTGTTATATCGCATACTCGACAGGAGATCGATTTGCCATTACACTTTAGAAATTTTCGGCGACATAAACAAGAAAAGTTTGATTTCGTCAATTTTTGACATGGTTCCTCCATTTTGTCTGCTATGTCTAAGAAGAGGTTGAAAGAAACGTGCCACTGAAGAATGACACATCACTAGTGCAAATATGCTACAATACTCCATGTTGAATGGTGGTTTTAGAATTTTGAACCTCCAAATAAAAGTTGTTGGGCTATTCGAAATGGTGTTAATTAATTTTTTAAGAAAGAGCTTGAGCAAATACTTACAGACTTAATTTTTAATGTCTTTTTTTCAGGTACAGCATGGGCTAAATGGTGGCAAATGCGGAGTATGTGGTGATTCATACACAGATCCTCATCCACAGGATAATGAAAATACGGGAAAATATGGAACAGGAATAGTTACTGCAAAGTATGAATCTGGAAGTGTTATAGATGTTTCAGTTAGACTTACATCTAATCATCTTGGGACTTTTACTTATAGGTAAGTACAGAATATAATATACAAAAAATTTTCATTCGCTGAGAGTTCTCTCTTATTATTACCAAAGGAAGTCAAATTATTGGTTAAAAATATAACTTTATAGCTTGACTGATGGTCGCTACATAGTTTGAAGTTGTTGTTTGCAACTAAAACATCTTCTGCAGCCACAACAGGCAGCAGGCTACTAATTAAATTGCATTGAAACAAAATATTTTTTTTACTGTCAGTAATAATTCTTCTATCACACTTTCCTTAATACTTTCAACTAGTTTTTTTTCTCTCAATCGAATGGAAATTCATAAATTATTTTATCCTTACGACTCTGAGTGATAATAAATAAAATTTCTGTGATTACAGCGTTTGCGTATTGGAAGACCCCAATGCACCTGAACCTGGAGAACATTGTTTCATTCCTATTTCATTAGAAGATGGTTCTAGTAAATACAAGGTATCAAAGGATGAAATCGATATTGTAAATGAGAGTACGACTTCCTGACATTAAATGTGAAAGATGTGTTCTACGCTGGCACTATACTGCAGGTAAATATCGATAGGTACAAATAATTTACTTAACAGATATCCACGATGTCGTTAAGGATTTTTCAATTTCTTTTAACAACATGGTAGTTATAGACAATACTATTTTTACATCTTGATAAAAATCACAAACCTTATTTTATTTGCTAGACATATTATGGTGGTAAATTAATTTTTAGAAACTCCGTCTAAAAATGGTGATTACGCGATTAGTTTCTCTTGGTGACATCTAAAGCATATGCGTTTTGCGTTAACAATAAAAAATTGTTCAATCGGCAAATAAAGCATATCTGCATATACATATTGTAACCCAGTCGGGCTTTTTAACCTGATTGTATTAAACTGCCACTAGATGGTTTTAAAACCTGTTGTTTCAAATCGCTGACTTATGTTGACTCAACTTTAATGAAACTTGGCTTCTCATTGGGGATAAGCGAACTTGTTTGTTCTGTACTTACGGCAAACCGGTAATGTCTCAACGGCATTAGTTTATTAGATTAAAAATTTTTGTGCACAATTAGTAATGTTATAGCCTATATAACTATAAACCATTTATGAACATTAAAAAATCAAGTATATTTAACAGTGAAATTATATCAAATTATACGCGAACGAAATCTGTTTCGCCTATTTTAAAATTTTCAGAAATAAAACAGTTCTTTGAAAACATCGAAATGTAGCTCGAATAAAATAAAATAATGATTTTTATAAATGTTGCGGTAACTAACTACTGATACTATTGAGGTTTTCCAAGGATTAAATCACTTCTTTGGGGATATAGGTTTAGAATTCGGTTTGATAACTAGAGATCGGGAGGTAGTGATAAATGACTTCAGTTATGGGGCTAACGTTAGGTGATGTATCACTGTGTAGTGTAAATGTGCCATGCATATATGACCAAATATCTTACCTTGTGCTTATTTTGGCGTGTTTAGTAACATACAAGGGTTGAAAGTATTGGTGAATGAACACTAACGATCACAAGAGTAAGAGCATATTACTAATATCAATGCACCTACTAAAACATTTGCCACCTTTCAGCCGCAAGCATTGGTGGTTTCAGTCACGTTAATCATATATGTCATTCAGTTCAGAATAAACTTTTTTGTTTAATACTCTCGCATCTCTGTGATAAATATTTTTTTCCTTTGTGTCGTTTCCGATTGCATCTGAACACTGCTAATACAGTTTTGTAGAAATTGTCTAGATTGTGAATTATCTAGTTTCATCCGTGATATATTATATCCATCTATCATTTCCACTAAATCTAAGTTAAAATTTGTTTACCTGCCGTCAGTAATACTACCACTCACACACATTTTATGACTTTCTGAGGAAATATGTATCTTAATGTTTGTTTTAACGTTGTACTAAGTCACTTTTTTTACAGCAAGTTCGTTTTATCCTCTAAAGTAACTAAATGAGACATTTTAAAAAGTTAACTTCCGTTGTCTCCGTTTTATAAATATTACGTATTTACAGTATATTCATTTTTAAAACTGGTTGGACGGATCGCGTCGCTTGTCTGTCACGTTTACGCCCCCTGCCGTGAAAGCCAAGCGACGCGATCCGTCCATTTATCTATGGATTCGCAATGCTATTGGATACTCGACAATAACTAGTATTTCCCCGCCAATATAACGGTCAGTAAGTAATTTTTTCATAGTTGCAAGCTGTCCAATTTCCTGATAAAAACCTTCAATTTTTTGTTCCCCAGATTATATAAAGATTTATTGCATAGTACATAGGAATATTTTTATCCATTTCGTATTTGGAAATGTTTCATTTTAGAGTGTATCGATACCTCACAATCTCTAATAATAACACTAGTGACAGATTTCCTCTGATCTTCTTTGTGGCCTCCCTTCCACTCCTGTAATATTATCTCAATCACTTGGATGTAATGATTTTTTTATGTTGAATTTATGCCATTTACACGAGTATATTTAAAAAATTACTACACTCACAATTATCGTTTTAAGAAAAAATATGTATTATGTGAAATCTGTGTGATGACACTCAGCCATTTTCACTTCTTAAAAGTGTACAGAGTGGCCAAACTAATTTTTAAATTGACAACTATTTGAACTATATATTTTTGGACGATGTGATGTAGAATTGAAAAACGAACATTTTTTGTACATCCCTATGGCTATTTGTAACCATTTTCGATTTATTGAACAATAACAGCAGTAAAATTTTTTTTTTGCAATTCAAGAGAAGATATTAAAAAAAGTGCTCCACATGTTGCCCATTTTGATTGATACACATTTCTATGCGTCTTTGGAATGAGGTTTCTACTGTTCATAAAATTACCGGAGTAATACTTCTAAGAGCATTTATTATCTTTTTCTTCAAATTTTGGATTGTTATTGGTGTGATGTTTTTATGGGCATCATGTAACACGCTTATTATAATACCTTCTCTTAAATTATTTGAGAAAAAACCCTCATTTTTAATTTTTATTGCTGAATTTTCCAGTTATTGTTCAATAAATTAAAAATGGTCACAAATTGGAATGTATGTAAAAAAATTTTCGATTTTCAATCCTATATCACATCGTCCAAAAATATACAGGGTGTTCCATTTGAGAAAATTGAGAAAATTCAGTTTAAAAAGTTGTATATTTAAAAAAATCCTTTTTTGGTCACCCTGTATAATTTTAGGAAGTGAAAATGGCTGAGTGTCATCACACTGATGTCTCATAACTGGTACTAACATATTTTTTCTTAAAATCCATATTTGTGATTGTAGTGATATATTTAATATACACGTGTAAATGATATTATTTCAACAAAAAAAAATCATTACATCCAAGTGGTTGGGAGAAAGTCAATAATAATAGAGGAGTAAAAGGAGGCAAAGAGGTTTCAAAAAATGTTCTGATATATATGGCATTTCATTTTTAAAAATGTTAAAAATGTTCCTTGACTCTGTAGAATCGTCTTGGCTCACCCTGTATATCAAAAACAATTTCCGGTTATAGACTCTTTTGTCTAGTTTACTTATGTTTTTAAATCAGGTTTTTAACTATCATAGAATTCGAGATATCGAAGTCGGATGCACTATTGCCCTACCCTATATAACCTAACACTTTTGAGAATTTTGATTAAAAATATAATCATTTTTATTTCAGGTAACAATTGGGAGTGTGTGAAGATGGAACTGGAGCGATAGGATGTGGACCTCAAGAGACGTTCCGCTCTTGCGCTGATATTTCTATTGTTTAAATCTGTTTTTGTTCCTATTTTTGGCATTCAAACAAGAATATCAAAATAATAAGTAAATTTATTTTTTATTTATTAATACACTGTTTTTCATTTAATATGTACAAATTTTGTTTAACTTATTGTAATTCATTACTAGGTTTTAAAGATTCTCATAGTACCTGAGATTTTTTACACGTGTTTTTCTACGTATTTTTTAAAAAAATCAAAAAAAAATAGTTTTTTTATAAAAAAATAATAAAAGTATATAACAGCATTGTAGATGTCTAGGTATTTATATTTTTATATGCTACTTTCACTATTGAAAAGACTATAAAAAAAATCTCAGGTGTAAAAACTTTGAATATATTGTACTTCGAAATACAAATAATGCTCTGAATGTTTGTGCCCGCGGTGGGATCGCACAACAAAGTACAAAGACAATTATTTGTTAGATTAGAAGAGATTAAGTTATTTTATTAAAATAAAGATTTTTTTTTATAAGTTTATCTATTTAATAAAATTTTCCAGTGATTTTTGTATTTAAAGAATATTCAACATCTTAAATCTTCAAGGAAATGACAAATAAGATGTGTAACAGGTCTGGTCCTTTTGATAAACGGTCAAAAAACAAATTTCTCATTGATATTTTGAGTCCACGTGTAGATGTAAAATTACTTTTGATCTTAAATAAATAAATTATCAGTAAATTTTATGTGGGCATATAAAATCGCCGATTTCTGATTTGATGATGATATGATGTTATTACAGATTACCTAATTTAAAAATAATTTATTTCTAGAGTCTAAGTATCGTCTAAGTATTTTATCAAAAGCAAATTAAAACATTAATAAAATAATTTCCTAATGAATTGCAACTTGTGGAAAAAAGATAATTAAACAGTCTACTAACCAGAGCTCGGATCTCAATTTGTTATTTCACTAATATGACTAGGACGGGTTTGCAAGAACGATATTACATTAACACGTATTTCATGTGCAAAAATGTTACAATCATACCTTGTCAAGTTGATGATGCTAAAACTTAGTGAAATATACAGGGTGTCTCACCAGGAAATGCATCGATCGAGATAGGGAAAAGTACTCCCCAGAAAATTTTGAAAATTTAGGGAATTACAATGGCAGTATGATCAATCCAACTAAAATAATTACAAGCATCTGGCACTTTACGTTATACCGGAAGTCGATACCAACTAGCTTATTTTAAGTGGAATACCCTATATATTTTAGGGTTTCCGAAAAGAGCATAAAATTCTAAATCAAAAACATACCCTATGCCTAAACCGAGTCGCGTCAGAGAAATTTGACATTTTAAAAAATTTTTACAATATCTTTTATAACTTTCTTCGTGTAAAAGATTATCATTTGGTTTTGGCATGCAGAAAGATCATAAGGTGAGCTCTCTACAGTTTAAACAAATTCAATAATAGTGTTCCATTTATGACGTTACATTTTTGTAAACTTCAAACCGCGAAAACTTGCTTAAGTCAAATGGAACACCCTGTATTTTTTTACAAGTTATGTAAAATCAAATTCCTTTTTCCTATATAAGCATTCTGGGGGTTTAAGTTACAACTTTTTGAAATATTTGCGAATTCAAGAATTTTTTAGTAAAAATTTTATCAAATCAGCCATGATTAGAAACAATCAGTAATGTCAGTCATTCTCTTATGTCAAAAAATGCAACCGCGTTTAAATTACACCCACGAAGACTTTTTGAATTTGTTTATTATTTATGGAGAATGTGATAAAGTAATATCAAGAACTTGTAATATATTTGCTACTAGATATCCACAAAAACGGAAACCGTCACCAAACATTGTAAAACGCATACTGGATAATTTTAAAAACTATAGCTCTGTCAAAGCATGAATTCAAAAGAGTTGTTGATGACAAAAACGTAGAAATAGCAATTCAAGGATATTTTTAAGCATTTCCAAGACAAGCTGCTCTGGAATCGGGACTATGCAAGGATTCAGTTCACAGAATCTTAATTAAACATAAATTTCACTCCAAATGGTTCAACGATTAAAAGAAACAGATTTCCTAAGAAGAGAAAATTTTGGTGAATTTATTCTAATAAGGTCTGTAGGCGATGATTCTTATTTGGGAAATATTATATGGTCAGATGAAGCCAAATTGACCAAAAATGGACTTTTTAATCGACACTATTCGCATTATTGGAGTGACTTGAATCCTCATATGTTCAGGGAGCGAAATTTTCAAAAAAGTTGGCAGTTTAATGTTTACTGTGCCATAAGATATGATAGAGTGGTGGCATTATAAATTTATCAGGAAAATTTCTGCTAATATGTATAGTTAATTTTTTTGTTTTCGTTTTTATTTTAGGTTAAAGATATCTAAATATTTTACAAAATTTGTATAAAAACTATTTAGAAAATTTACCTCGCCGAACATAGAAACATTTTTATCAGCACGATGGTGCTCCCCACAACGCATATTTAATAAATAATTTTATACAAGAAACTTTTTCCGATCAATGGATCGCCAATAATGGAGCTTTCCTATGGCCTCCTCGCTCGCCCGATTTATTAATTTTAGATTATTTTATTTGGGGAACTATTAAAAATAAAGTTTATGAGAGCCCATTAACAACTATTGAAGATTGTATGCAGACAGTACGAATGCATTTCAAAACTTATCACAGGATTCAATTAGAAGAGCTACCCATGAAGAACTAATCCGAAGGTGCGAAAAATGTGGAGGTTCGAGGGCGGAATTTTGAACAATTATTAAATTAAAAATGGAATCATGCTTTTAGTTGATTTTATCTTAGCTATTTTAGTTTATGCAAAGTGTCTTCAATCCAATTAAGAGGCACGTTACAATGTTTAGTGTTATTTTCCGTTTTTGTGGATATCTAGTAACAAATGTACTACAAGTTCTTAATATTACTTTATCACATTCTCCATAAATAATAAACAAATTCAAAAAGTCTTCGAGGGTGTAATTTAAACGCGGTGGCATTTATTACCATAAGAGAATGACTGACATTATTGATTGTTTCTAATCATGGCTAATTTGATACAATTTTTACTAAATATTCTTGAATTTCTAAGAAAATCGCAAATATTTCAATAAGTTGTAACTTAAACCTCCACAATGCTCATATCAGAAAAAAAGAAATTTAATTATACATAACTTGATGTAAAAAAATACAGAGTATTCCACTTGACTTAAGCAAGTTTTCGCGGTTTGAAGTTTACAAAATGTAACGTCAAAAATGGAACACTTGGTATACTACTATTGAATTTCTTAAAACTGTAGAGCGTAGCTCACCTTATGGTCTTTCTGCACGCCATAATACAAATGAGTATCTTTTGCACGAAGAAAGTTATAAGGTTATTGTAAACCATTACACCTTTCAACATTTTTTAAAATGTCAAATATCTCTGAAATGGCTGGGTTTAGGCATAGGGTATGTTTTTGACTCAGAATTTTATGCTCATCGAAAATCCTAAAATATATATGTTACTCCATTTAAAATAAGCAATGATATATCTAAAAGTGCCAGATGCTTGTAATTATTTTAATTGGATTGGACCACATTGCCATTAGTAATTTCCTAAATTTTCAAAATTTTTTGGTGCCTACTTTTCTCTATATCGATCGATGCAGTTCCTGGTGAAACACTCTGTATACACAATACAACACCTAGGGCACTAAAGCTATTTATTTATAGTGAAACTATAACAAAAGTCAACTAAGAGTGGTTTCGAATATGTGTTGCACTCATTCCCCAGGAGTTCCAGTCAACTGGAAAATAAATGGTCGAAAGTCGAACACAACTTTCAGTGCGTGCATGACAGAAAGCTTCTCTGCTGTTGTTCGTCGCTGAAGACTACGGATGGCTAAAAGAATTTTTGAAAATTTCCATGAATATAAATAAGCCAGTTGTTATGAATTTGAAAATCCTTGCTGAGGACGCGAAACAGTAACTGTTAGTTATATTATTTTTACTTCCTCAAAATTTGTGTAATAAGATACAGCTTGTATCATACGTACCTCACCGCGTCAAAATAGAATCTGGAGGTAGTGGCGTCTCTTGAAATATATCACAAAATAATCTTCTGCGCTCTGGTGCTTTTGAAATCACTTTCTTTATAATATATAACTTGGCAAAAATGTTTAAAATACAAAGATAAAAGTATAAAAAAAATAATCATTGACTTTACTTAATTTCTTTTTCAAAATGGCGGCTACTTAAATAATTAGGTATTTAGTTTTCAAATATTTAAAGGCCACCATTTTGGAAAAAATGTGCACTCAAAATAGATCTTATTATGTACTAAAGCATGCCATTTACATTGTACTTTTGTATTACCTTCATACGAATCGTTAAATATATATAACATTCACAGGAAGTAAGGAAATGTTTCTCACTAATAAGGGACACAAGCAGAAAATAATTACTCTAATCGCTGAAGAAATACGACAACATGGATGTTCAGTAATTCATGCAGTTGATGGTGCTGATGTTGACATTGTTAAAACTGCAGTGGAATCTTCAAAAATTAAAAATACAACAGTGACTTATTGGTATTGCTGATTTATTGGTGTAATCAAGCATACCACAAGCTGTTTTTCAGAAGCGATAAAAAAACCTTCCAAACAGAATAACATTTATCATATCAATGCCATTAGATATTCGCTCGGAAATGACTTAGCGAACAGTCTATTCTTTATACATTCGTAAACAGGATGTGACAGCACCTCCAGAATATTCCATATTGGAAAACAATCAGTTTTCAAACGTGTTGTTGAAGATCAATACTTTCGTGAACTTGCACTATCGTTCAGCTCAACAAACCTTAATCCCAGTCAGGTTGAAGAATTTGGAAGAAGATAATGGTATGTATTTTTGGTGGAAATCCAGATGATACACTAAGTACACTTAGGTATAGAACTATTATTGATAAAGTTTCGAAGGCAAAATGTTTCGTTCAGCCACAGAACCTTCCCCTCAACGGAATCAGCTGTCAAGTACCATAGCCTCCGTGCATATTTGCAAATTTGTATATGGAAGCAAATGCAAGAAGGCTTGAACCCAACAGAGTGGGGATGGAGTATACATGATAATATGTATGTACCGAAAAAATGGATTTGCCACCAGCACCTGAAAGTATATTACGCATAGTAAGATGTAACTGCAAAACCGGCTGTAGTGCCATGAAATGTAGTTGCCGAAAGAATGGTTTGGAATGTACCAGTTCATGTGGTCAGTGTCAAGAAACAAATTGTGAAAATAGTCCGCAGCGAATAGAAGATGAAGAAATGGAAAGTAGAGATGAAGATTATGATGAATTGTGGAAAAACAGCCAAATCATTTTAATTTTTGTTCAATAAAGGAAAAATAACCCATACTTTGAAATAATAGTTTTTTGTTCTTGTAAGTCTAATGTATAATAAGTTTTTCTCTAATGTATAATAGGCAATTTGAGTGATTCAATAACTATCTTACCTATTCAATACCTATTTTATGCTTTTTATCTTTGTATTTTAAACATTTTTGCCAAGTTACACCTTATAAATACAAAAGTTATACACAGTTATAAATTTTGTAATGAAAAATATAAAATTCAGCCGCCATCTTGGATTTTGACTGATTTCCTGCGCCGGGATTAATGGGGATTTTGAATATGTTAAAATAGACACTTTTCACAATAGAATGCAAAAAGAATCATTTGTGTTACAATTTTGCCCAGGTCAAGGGAATTCTTTACACCATATTGACTGCACTATAATAGCCTCTTTAAAGAGTATCCATGTTTTTCAATTTGATTTTTTGT
Source organism: Rhamnusium bicolor (assembly GCA_029963845.1). Taxonomy (NCBI): domain Eukaryota; kingdom Metazoa; phylum Arthropoda; class Insecta; order Coleoptera; family Cerambycidae; genus Rhamnusium; species Rhamnusium bicolor. The sequence continues at coordinate 53,287 of JANEYF010005805.1, forward strand.
CTTTCTTATGAAACTAGGATTGCTATCACAGCCTGTGAAAGTATGAAACCCTGGCAAAGCAATAGTGTTTTCTTCTTTACAGTAATTGCTGCAGCTTTTTTATGACCAGTGCAAGTAACACCAATTAGACAACTTTGGCAGGAATATTTCCTTCAACTTCTTCACCTGCAGTGGTTACAATGTACACATTTGTGATAGTATTTATAAGCTTAATATTTCAGGTAGACTAGAGTTCTTCTTTGTTACTTGATTTTGTCAAAAAATCTTGACATTTTTTAGGTAACATAACATATGAAAGCACTTGCCTTGGACATGAAGAAGCTGACTCAAGGATAATTTGTAAGACATGGTAGGAAACGACTTTAAAAAATACTGTTATAGTCATTGTAGATACCAATGTCTCAGTTTTAGCAATTATCTACTTCTTGTCAACAAAGGGTCTAGATACAATTTGGATTGTATTTGGACCAGGAAGAAATATAGATTTATTTCAGTTCATACTATAGCTGTAGCAATTGGAAAGAAAAAGGCTGCTGTTTTATAAGGATTTCATGCTTTCACAGGATGTGATAGCAATTCTAATTTTACAGGAAAGACAAAAAAATCAGTTGAAAATATGGATGCTCTTTAAAGAAGGTAATTAACATTTTTATTCATATCGTTACCTCACATTTGATTTAAATGCAAATTTTGAACACTCCTGAAATATACGTAGTACTACTGTATTGTCCAACCTGTAACAATAGTCATGATGCACGGCAAGTATTGTTCAAGGACCAAATATTGTCCGCTTAGAAAATCTGTCACTGACAAAGGGTGGGTTACAAACAAAAAGCTTAAACTAACCAAATTAGTTTAGCTATTATATTACAACAACATGTATGACATAGTGCTTTAAGTTATACAACAAACACCACTTTGCAAGTAATTGTACAACTACTTTTTTTTGACTTTTCTTGATTGGTATTGAGTTTCCAACTGAAGGATTATTACATTTCGATTTGTATTTATACATTTTGCTTTATCCTCATTTGTCATGGGAAAGTATATATTATTTTAGATTTGCGGTGAATAGTCCTTACTCTAACACATAACATTATAGCATAATTAAAATATGTGGGTTAAAACATAGTAATTAGGGTCAGAACGATAATGACATTGTATAACATTTCCAAGTTGCACATTTAGGGACGGGGCGGCAAACAAACAGTATGTGTACCATCTTTATCTGAATGAGGAAGTAGAAATGATCAGACTTGCTAGAAATTTCTTGGTCGTGTAAAGAGCTAATCAGGTGTATGTGCAAATTCTGTAACAGGCACCGCTGTAGAGGTGTAGAACGAATGTGAAAAATGATGTG
>JANEYF010005806.1:0-94128 GCA_029963845.1 Rhamnusium bicolor
ACACATGAACATTGCCCCACTAATACACTTTTGCAGGAATTGTAAATAGTGGATTATCTCTAAGGTTACCAGTCAGACACTTTTTGTGTCTATCTGAAGAAATATGTCTCTTAATGTTTACTCTGTGTTTCACGAAAGCACTTTTTTACAGCTTGTGCAATATAATTCTGTGCCGTTAAATTGCAACTCCAGGAAATCGCTAATTCAGAGTGAGAAGAAATATCGCCAACGTTGGACAGAGACGAATCAACCGCTCTTTATTGAAAGGGCGCGGTTTAGATCACTGCGCATTCAAACTCAGTTGCTAAGCTAGAATCGTAGACTAGTACGTATACCCTAAATACTACATATTTAGAGTATATTCAACATGAGGCAGTGGGCGTAAATGTGATATCCAAGGCGGATCCGCCTATAACTATATGCATTCGGATTGCTATTGGACAATCAACAATAACGAGGATACCCATCAAGACGACGGTCAGTAAATAATTGATTTTTATAGCTGCTAGCCGTCCAATTACCTGATAAAATCCTTTAATTTGTTGTTCCCATTTTTATGAAGAAAACAGATTTATAGGTTAGGTTAGGTTTCTTGTGAGTGGGTCCCTGTGGACACTCCACTGCGGCCATCAGTAGGCCTATTGTGGCTCACACCTAGTTATATTTCACCCAATAAGTTCAGTCTCTTAATAAAACTTTATTGGGTGAGAATGTGTCCAGATCCTCTGGCAGCAGTTGCCCTTTGCCAAATATTGAGAATCGGATCCTCTCCACAGCGGGACAGGTGCATAAGTTGTGGTCTGCCTTCTCATCATCCAGGCACTCAGAGTTTTCCGCTAGGACGAATTTATGCAGATGATAGTTTAGTCGGCAGCCGGTATATGGGCCTGTTAGAGTTTTTCAGGTTTACCGTGTTTAACTCTAAAAGTTTCTTAGCTCTTGATTTCAAAGGGTATTTTATAAACGCCTTCGATGAACTAATCCTGGTCCGATGATTTGTGATCTCGCTCTTTCTCTGGCCAAGGAGTCGGCTGTTTCATTACCTTTCATACCAGAGTGGCCGGGTATCCAGACCAGAGTCATTTTGTTGTTTTTGCTCAAATAATTTAGAACGTTCTGACAATTCCATACCGTTTTGGAGTTACACCGGTAGGAGCCAAGAGCTTTTATAGCTGCTTGCCTATCTGAGAAAATTTTTATCGTTCTGCGTGTAAGCTGCATATATTCCAGCTTTCGCACACATAGTTCAATGGTATGAACCTCGGCCTGAAAAACAGTTACATCAGTACCTAGGCTTGAGGATATCCTCACCCTTGGTCTGTAGCTATGTACTCCGGCTCCTGTTCCCTCGGGAGTTTTGGAGCCGTCTGTAAACCAGCAACTGTCTGTCCTCAGTATTTCGGCTTTATTCCGATCCCACTCATCTCTTTCCGGAGAAAGGATGTTGAAGGTCAGCTCGTAGTTTGTCATGGTAGGCATAGTATCCGAGGGCATTCACAGGATGCTGTGATTCTCTATGTCATCCAGCAACCTGTTTCGCTCCATGATACTAGTCTGCGGCATATTAATGGCTGCTTGTTGCAATCTGTAGGTTGCCCACATGGCCTCTCTCTCCAAATATATATGAAGAGGGGATAAATCCAGGAGGATTTTCATTGCAGCTGACGGTGTGGTGCTAATTGCTCCCGTTACGGTCATGCATGCTAATCTCTGCAGTCCAGAGGATTTGGCTTTGGCCGTCCGTTGTGATCCTTTAGGCCACCAAACAATGGATCCGTATGTTATCATTGATCTGATGACCGTGATATAGATCTAGTAAATTTGTTGGGGACCCATGCCAAAGAATTTGCCACAAATACGACGGCATGTCCATAAGGACAGCTTTGCTTTGTAGATTACCTATTCCAGATGGGAGTTAGATTTATCCAGATTTATAACACTGACATAGTTTTCCACGAAACAACAAAACACCATATTCTGCACTCGATACGCAGTTTTAGTTTTAATCATCTCCAGATGATGCATACTTACTTGGCGGAATGCGCGTCGAGTGCAGATGTCTTGGTGTTTCGTGGAAAACAACGTCAGTGTTCTTTTCACATCAAAGGTTCAACCCACTTCAGGACTTGTTTACGAATGTTTCATTAGATGTTTACGAAAGAATGTTATATTTACGTATGTTGTCTTTGGAATTTATCGCTACCTCCAATCTCTAATTATGACTCATATTATGATCTGATTATAGAGACCGCACCTCAGGTAGTCATTTCACGAATAGTGGCAGAATGAGCTCTTGCACAAACACTTCAATATATGCATGTGCAAACATAACATACAATACAAAATAGACAATATCTTACTTAATACTTTTTGACGGGTGATTTTTGAAATGCCCAAAATTAGATAACGCTGAATATTTAGCAAAAAACACTATTGCAGCATAACAATTATTTTTGGCATTAGAATAAAAATATATTATTAATAATTCTTCTAAATAATTTGCAGTTAGATTCCGGCGTCTGTCATTAAAAATACATTTGTAGTTTGAAAACGACCGTTCCACGTCTACAGACGTAACTGGAGCGTACTTAAAATACTAAAGGTTTTAACACGGTCGATTTGGGGTCCTGTCTTACACGTATTTCTGTTTGATTATTTATTTGAACTGTGACATATTATAGGCGTTTTAAATTTATAACAGACCATTTACGATAGTTCAAAACCTGCATTTAATTTGGTGCTTTTTTATTTAATTTAGTGTTTTTTATTTCTTCACTGTTTCAATTAATTACGCGAGTATTGTATTATGCAAGAAATTAGAATATACAATAAAATAAAATGAGAGGTCATTAATTAATTTTTAAAAATAATCATGTACCACTACATTTCATAATATTTATTCTCATTTTATAAGTTGTACGTAAGCCTGTAACTGGAATGACTACCTGAAATGCGATCTTTATGTGAAGCAGGCATATAACTAGGGCTGCCAAAAAAAGTTCCGTGGGACAGTGGCGTACGCGAAATTAACTAATGCGAGAAACAATAAACTGTTACAATTTATAACAATGTATGTAAAACTTACCCTCTTAACTTGCTTGATGAACTAGCTTGCTTATTGCAAACTGGAGATGTGTAGCCATTTTGCAGCATCAGGTATGTTTCTATGGTTGTCTCCATGAGTGATGTTCGCTTTGGTGAAAATATATTCTTATATTTTGAAAACGACCGTTCGACATCTACTGATGTAATACACTCATACGTAAAATAGTCTTTAAACGCACTTAACGGATCTGGGAATGCAGCATCACATATTTGTCTTAATTTGGTAAAACCGGTGTCTTTATTTAACACACTTGCGAACTTTTCTTTAACGCGCTCATTTGTTCCGTCACGTATAGCGTGTAGCAGTATATTTACTTCGTCCACTACTTGCAGTGACTCAGCTAACGACAATGCACTGTTTTCTAATTTTTCTTCGCAATATTTTTTAAAGCTGTTTCAATGGAAATATCTTTTGTCTGGCTTTCCTTAATAGCTGCAGCCTCATCTGGATTGAATTGTAGTATCACAGCTTCTATTTGTTGGAAAAATTCAGGATAATAAGAAGCTGCCTGCAACCATGTTCCCCAACGTGTAAGAATCGGCTGTGGTGGTTCAGGAATACCTGGACACTTGCTATGAAATGCACGGAGACGTTTAGGAGATTTAAGAAACACTTCTTTTGTACTTGCTATTAATGTATCCACCTCTGGAAAACCTTTTCGAATAGTTTCTGCCACAAGATGTAAAGCATGCACTTTACACGTAACATGTATAAACGTACAACCTTATTCTTGCAAAGAACGGCCTACCGAACGCATTGTGACGGCGCCATCAGTTACAAACATCAACACTTGACTTTTTGACAGTTCAAATTTTTCTAACGTCTCCAGCACCACCCTGGTAATTGTTTCGCTAGTATACTGACTTAGTCTTTTGCTAGCTAGCAACAATGGAACTGTCGATTTAAGAGGGTCCAGTACTCGTACTATAACATTTAAAATAGAATCTTTTTTACAATCTGTTGTCTCATCAACAGATAACCACAGCCGTGTATTTTTTTAATTCACATTTCATCTTATTTACCATGTCTACGTGTACAGTTGGTAGATAGTTACATAACGTTGTGCGACTTGGTAACTTCACCTGGGCATTGTATTTATTCCAGAACTCTCGATATGGTTATTTATCGAGTATGTGCAGCGGAACATCACAGGCAATCAGCATTAATAGTAAATCAAACATAAACTGTGTTGTCGAAGGCACGCCATTTTTTTTTATTTTTATGGTGTACACTATTTACGTGAACTCCACAATCACGCTTATCCCAGCACATTAAATCTTTCTCGCACACTTTACAAATTATTTTAGCACCAACATAGAATAAATCCGGGAATTCACCCATGAATTTATTTACTTTGTCAGCAAATGGCCGTTTTCTACCCCTGCGTACGTCTGCCATGCTTTATTATTAAATTAATATCAACAATACAATACAAAAATAAAATAAAAACACAAAAACAATACGCCCAAGTGACTTAACGTGTACACAACTCGAAAGCTAATAATAGACTGGACTGGAGAAAGAGTTTCGCGGTCAAGGTGAATGCCGGCGACAGTAAGTACATCTGTACTCTACGACCATGATACACAGAAATGATTTGTAGCTTTACATATAATTACAATTCCATGTATTCTATGGGATATAGTACTTAAATTACCGGCAAACCAGAAAAATCAAAATTATATAAGACTGAAAGAAAATCTTGGTTTGAATTCTAATGGATATTGCTAGACATCGAATAGAAATAATTTGGAATTTTCAGTTAAATGTAGATAAGTTTAAAAAAGTATCCTGGCACTTGATACTCGACACTAATCCGTTTTTTACGATGCTTGGGAGTGTCGATACTCAATACACAAAAAATACGCCTTTTGATCCCACAAGCAAGTTGAAACTGTAGGCAGCATCTCTTTCATTCTCGACAAATGTGGAAATCCTCGAATTATCTCTGGATAGTACTGTACCTTAATTAATATGAATTCCATATTGGTCTTGTAAATTTATAGAATTGAATAACATAAATTAACAAATATTTTGTTATTGTGTCGAATTAAACTATTTACCAAATAATGCAAAATATTTAGACATGAATGCGAACTCTGATATCCTCGTAGACATCATGTACGACGTATTGAGTAATCTCTACACCACTGTACAATATTTTGTAAGTTTTTTGCAACGGACCATAATGTCGAAAGACATTTGCATACAATTGTTTGTCTGGGTCGTATAAAGAAGATTGTGGAATAATGCTATTGCAAATTGGTTCTATAACTACTATACTAAAAATTTATAACAGAAGTTTTTATCTATAAGAGCTAAATTGACGTAAAGCTGAATTACTAATTTGGATATAAGAAATTTCAATGCTCTTTATTAACTGACGCTATCTTAGCTTAGTGCACAAATTCGTCATCTAATGAGGACTCAAGATCTGAAGAATAAAAATTTTTTAAACGTTTAGCTCGTTTACGAATCTCTCTATTATCCAAATTGCCAAATTCAATGATAACCGAGAACTTTTCCTGAATCTTTTCATATGCAACACATCTTTTTCGCAATTCAGAATCCAGTTTGTCAAGAATGACATTAAAAGTATTAACTCTAAAGTGGTCTCGACCTGACAGTTGTACATCTCCATCCCGTGATTCATCAGCATGTAATTTTCTTTTTCTTTTTCTAGAAACTGTCGTTTTATATTCTTTGATCTCTGAAATATTTAAAGCATTTTTTTCATAGATTTCGAATTCATTTCGCGTATCAGCAACAACTTTGATCAAACCACGATAATCATCGATCACGTCAGCAATGCTACATTCAACTTTCTGCAATCTTTGACTTACAGCATTGAATCGTGAGAGTAAAAAATGCCAAAGTATCTGCATAAATGCTGTTTCAAGTCGCTCCAATTGAATTCGTATACCTTTAGCTTCTTGTCTTGTAATTGCATTTTCTTCAATATCTTCTTCAATAATAATCAAAGTCTCGATTATTTCGTCGAAATATTGATTAAGTACATGAACAGCTTCATAACGAGCTGACCATCTGGTTGCAGATAAAGATTGTAACGCAATTCTTTTTCCAGTATGAGATTGTAAAACTTCCCAGCGGTGCGTCGATGCAGTAAAAAAGTTATATAAAGTTTGTACTGTATTAAAGAAAGAAGCAGCTTCTGGCGCGCATTCTACTGCGTGAACTCCAACTAAATTCATAGAATGAGCAGCACAAGGAGCATGTTCTGCAAGATCATTAATTTCATGAATTCTTGCCTGTAAACCTGAATAAATTCCTGATACATTGTTAGCGTTATCATATGACTGACTTCGACAGTCTGCGAGATCAAGATCAAAAAACTCAAGAATAGACAATACAGCAACTAGCAAACCTTCAGCTTTATGTCCAGAATTTTCAATAAACATCAGAAAACGTTCAGCAGGCGTTCCATCTTTTTGCACGTATCTGATAACAAAAGAAAGTTGATCAACGTGAGATATATCAGGTGTGGAATCTACAATAATCGCATAATATTTCGCTGATTTGACTTCTTGAACTATGATAGAAGATACTTTTTCTGACAAAAGCTGTATAAATTCTTCGTAGATAGTTTTCGATAAATAACTTGTACTTCCAGATCCTTTATTTCCAAATTTTCGAATATGCTCTTCTAGGAATGGGTCAAAAGAAGCAAGAAATTCAATCAGCATTAAAAAATTGCCATTATTTGGTGAGCCAAACTTTTCATTACTTCCTCGGAATGGAAGCCCTCGAGAAGCTAAGGCTTTAGTAGCAGCGACTACTCTCCTTAAAACATTTCTCCAATAGGAGATTTCTGTCTCTGTTTGAATGACTAAGTCATGGTCTATTCTATTCTTAGTATCCGATCTTTGCTTAAGGATTAACATACATTTTTTATGATGTTTGGAGTTTTCATGCTCACTAACACGAACGCCTGCATGTTTCCAATCATTAAATCCGTTTTTGCCATTAAATGAACAGTCTCCGTCAAAAAGAAGACAAGCTGCACAGAATACAGACCCTTTACTAACTGAGTAAATGAGCCATGGGCGTGGAACTTTCTCACCGTTGATAAGTTTTCTTACAAATAGTGATTCTGACAGCCATCGTGAAGTTCCATCACTGTAATCACGTTTTGTACTGGAGAAATTCAAATTTACATTTTGTTTACACCCATGGGTAGCTACATAATCTCTGGTGAAATCGTTTATAACCCATTCTCCTGGATCATCGCTTATCACAATGTCTCCATGCTCATTATCTTCTATATTTATTGTTGGAATTGTAGCTTGAAGTTCACTTTCATGATGGATATTCTGTGGCAACGAAGAAGTCGTGGTACTATCAGTATTATTACTCGTAGACGGAGTTTGTTTTGAAGTTGAAGTAGAACATGCATCATCACCTATCAAAATTTACTATTATTCTATTAACCTAATAATAACAATAAATAATGAATATACATTATACATATCGACAAATGAATTATTCTTATAATTGGAAAAATATGGAACTTAGAAAGATTGTCGCAACAAACCTTCATGATCTAAATTCGTACAATCTCTTTTACTAAATTTTGATTTATGTGTAATACGTTCTGTTTTCGTAAAAAAATCATCCAGCTTAGGAGTTTTACTCAAAACCTCTTGTTCCTTTTTACTTTTGTCCAAAGCACGCTTTCGATACTCAGATCCACTCAATTTTTTGCGTCCATCAGCCATGTTTGACAATTGATCGTATATTGATGCTCAACATGAATGAAATTTTTGCAGGTTAGATCCATGTAAACGTCAAATGTAAAAATGACTATACCGATAGAACCTAGATAGAACTAGATATATTTGTAAAACAGACTGCAGGTGGCAGTATGCACAGTTGCAAGTTGATTAGATTCAAAAGTACAAGATTTTCGTTAAATTTAAGTTAGTAAGTATAATCGACAAGTTATTCAATTTTCAAGAAATTCATTAATTATTTATTTTTTTTTAAATGCAGGAAATAACTCAAAAACGTTTTTAATTTTTCCAAAAAAAAAACCAAATTTAAATTTTTTGATTCCAGAAAATGAAAAAATCAAATATTACCATTTCAAATGAATTAATTAAATTATTTCGAAGATTAATTTTTACTTAAGGTGCCAAAATTATAATTTACCAAATTTCGATTTGACAAATAATGTATGTTGAATTTCATGAATTATCTCTTAAATAATAAATGATTAATTAAAAGAATAAAAAAATTCCTATTAAAAACTTTTGATAACACTAAAATTTTTTTTTCACTTTGCAAATTTTGCCGCCCTAGAAAATTTGCCGCCCTGGGCACTAGCCCCGACTGCCCCTAGTGTAAATCCATTACTGCTAAGATATATGTACACGTATCTTTTAGGCAAATGCTTTCAAAAATAACTGTTTTCAGTGACAAATTTAAAGTACCAATCTCGTGTCTTCCAAAAGGTTTCCCTGCTGCCGTTTTGGGATATAGATGTTAAGGTATCTAATTACGAATTATATGTTTATGTTAAGCAGATTTATTTTAATGTAATATACTTCGCTATGAAGTAAACTAAGACACCTTTTCCTCGTCCAACATGAAATTGTAAATCGCCTTCTACTGATAATAAAAAAAACGAAAACAACTGAAAAATTTAAATAAAGTACTTAGTATAGGTATAATTACAAGCAGAAGTGATGTCTATTTTATTTTACTTGTGTGAAATAAGAATTTATTTATTTTTATTTAGTGTGGTTAATGTTACAAACGTTATATACTCCATTTTTCTACTAAATGTCAAATGAAAGATTAAACAACGAACGCCTCTGTTTTTCATTATGTACCTGTTTGTGTTTCAGTCGTGACTTTATTCACCGCTGGCATTATTTTTTAACATTTTATTACGTAATGAGATTGAATTAAGCATGACTTATGCTAATATCCCCCTGCAATCTCATGACTTGATCTGAAATTTGATTTTTTCAAGTGAGTTTCTTTAGCAACAGTTCATGACTCGATTTACCTAAAAGTTTGAAACTTCTATGTTTAGCCTCAGCACTTACAGCTCTATATCGTCATTATACAGAGAACATAAAGTATGCCCTCTAATTTTTAGTTACAAAAGAAAAAATCGTTTGATATTTTATTTCAAAATAATAATCCTTGTTCATATATTTCATTATTTTTTAATCATTTATTTAACGTCAGCCTATAACCAAGGACAATCACTACCGCCAGGTGATGAGCTACCCCCAACTTAGAAATTTTGCTAAACCTCAGCTCTATCGAAGAGTAGAGATTTTTTACTTGCCTAATATCTAATGAGAAGGTACCGACTGCTTTACATCCCCTCCGAAGAATGGTATATCACCTACACAACCCTCGCATAGCTTATGCGTATGCGCTGTTATACAAACCGCTACAAGACGGGACGAGCTCGCCGAGCTTCACTTAGCTTGTCATTCAAACTGATTGCGGCTACCATTATTTACTTTTCGTATCGAAATACGAGTACGTTAAATTGAATCTAAGCTCGCACCGTTCTTGCTAATATCAGGATTATTTGCAGAAACATTTTTTTAATCGTAATCTATGAGAAAATGGTATGAAATTTGCATTCAAATACAGGGTGGCTATTTCGAGTTAATTGTAACATTTTCATAAGTCTGGTGAAAGTTTTGTCCGATTATCTCGAGAAAATAATGGCACCTCATTTAAGTACGTCTGACCTAGAGATCATTGCAATTTGTTATCAAGAAAAAAAATTGGCGTGGCAAACGAATTGCGGAATAATTTCTAGGGAAGAGATGGCCATTTTCTAGCATAAATAGTGCTATTAGGTGACTATTAGAAAAATTAATCAATTTTCGGAAAACCTGGGAGTGAATGGCCTGTAACTGTATCAATAATGAAAGTTCAGAAACTGCCCTTGATAAAAACCAATGCAGATAACTACGTCCACCATTTGTGCGAGGTTGTACCCAAACAATGATTATATTTTTATTCAGGATGATGCCACATCACACAGGGCTTTAAGAACACAATATTTCATAGCAGAAAGCACGCCATCCTTTACTCAGGCAAATCAGTGACCACTGAATTCTCTTGATTGTATCCATTATACTATTCAGTATAGAATCCATTACAAGAAAAAGCGTATGCCTAAAGACGAGAACCATTTGCCATCCTGGAGGATCTGCCATTCTTTATTCAGACAAATCAGTGGCCACCGAATTTTCCTGATTGTAATACATTGGACTATTCAGTATGAAATGCATTACAAGAAAAAGTGTATGCTGAAACGAGAGCCGTTTGCCAACCTGGAAGATCTGCGTAGTCGAATAGAAGTGTGGCCAGAAGTATCTTAAATTTAATCAGAAAGGCTACTTTACAATTTAAACATAGGCTAAGAGTAGTAAATTTGTAGAATGAAGGCTGAATACATGTTTTAAGTAGTAGTAGTATTAAAATATTCATTTCAATTTTGAGATTACGTATAATTGTTTTTTTTTTAACTGACAATAAAAAATCGTTGGTCACTTGTCTTGTTTTTCTAAATAAATGTTTGAAATGCTAGGAATGCCTTTCAACCTTTTGTCTGTAAGAGATAAAAATTTCAAATCGATATCTCAATGTCCGGAGTTATTGAGTTTCAAACAGGATTCGTTTTTTAATAGCTACCCGGTATGTTAACATCAAAAAATTCACCACAAAACTAACCATCAGTAAATTGCGACACATTATTATATTAAGAAACAATATCTATTAAACATACCCAAAAGTAAGCGGAGTTGGACATCACGCACCACAGCTCTATATTATTTAGAAGCGAGCTTTTTACTGTGTTTGGCTCGTCGTAGCATTATCAACATTCTAAATTTATGTACCTACACAAATCATTTACAGTTTATTTTTTATTTTTTCTTGCATTGTTTTAAAGTTTTACATCAATAGCACATGCTTTTGCATGCGTCGTTGATTTCTGGTTCTTGTTAATGTTATACAATTTAAAATGTTTTATTTTTAGGAGTTGTATTGTTATTTAACATTTTCTAGTTCTGAGCACGGACCAGCCTCGTTCCACCCATCGTAACAATTGCACTGTCGGCACCATACGCGGGGATTCTAGGTCGGCAACGGATCGGGTGTCCGACGAGGGCAATATACATTGTGTTTTTTATTTTAATTTAAATAAACTTGTTTTTAATTTGAATTGGTATGTTAACAACTAATGAAACAGTTTTATAGGAACTACCCTTTACTTAAAAATATTAAAAACGATTAAATTATATTAATATTATTCTTTTTTTTTTTCAGGTTATCGTTAAGTGTAGCCTTCGTGCTCTGCTTTCTGACAAATGCCTACTTCAGCGTAAATCCTTACGAATACAACACAACCTCATACACCAGAACCTTACCAGAAGAAATAAGGCCCATAGTAAGAAGAGCCTTTAAAAGTGGAGCTAGAAGCCACCCATCCAAATGCTAGATCTAGTGTGCCTTGCACGCCTGATGAATTAATATCTTGCCCGCCAATGAAATTTAGGAAACCGTCTGGGGGAGTGTAATAACGTCAGACATGCAAAGTGGGGCAACAGAGGAGCGCCGTTCCTCAGGATCTTGCCTCCTAGTTATGCTGATGGTAAGGGACTATCTTTTATATATTTTATAGTTGTTGGTTTTAAATTATGAGTAGAGCATGGCAAATCAAACGGCTCTCAGTGGCGCCCCATGTGGATGAGTACGTTTCCGTCCAACAAAACTGTATAATTGTTATAAATCACACGTATTGCTGCTTCTACTTCAGGATTTTTTAAATAGTTTTGGATCTCGGAGATGGATATTGATTTACTAGGATTTAAATGTAGAATAAAATTCTTTACTTTACAGAATGATATATACTGGTATAAGAAAGTTATGCACTGTCCACATCAGATACTTTATTAAGTTTTTATATTGTTCAGTTTACGATCAGCTGTTTTTCTTGACGGTTCAGCACAAATTGTTTTAAATGCTTGTTTTATTTCGTAAGTGTATTGTAGATTTTATATTTCTTTTCCAGTTAGAAGAGTCTGTCAATACCAGCGTTACAGCATACAAGACAAGAGATCTATGTGCCATTACATTTTAGATCTTAATATTTGTCTATATGCTTAAAAATGTAAGACGCAAATTTTTAACGGACAAGCCCGTGATTTGTTACTTATATTAGTTTATACGGCCGCAACGAAATACTTGCTTACTGCAGACTGGAATACGGCTCGCAGAGATTTCAATTATATCTGTTGCTTACGCGCATGTAGTGTTGCCTACGTACCTACATACATCTATTATCAGCGTTAGATTTGCCACGGTCCAAATATCAGTTGTTTAATATAATACAGTGGCAGATTTCGAGGAGGCGCAGGGAGCGCCCCCACTAGGGTTTTACTTTTCTTCAATCTTAATAAATTAGGAAATATATGCATGGTTGTTTTAATTCACCACAAATGAAAATTTAGTTTTCATGTCGAAGAAGTACCAAATTTTGCGGCCTAATGTTAGACAAGATTTAGTTTCGGGAGTATACAACACACCCTAGAAAGAAGAAAAAAATTGATGTTTTCCCAAGCAGCAATTTAACGTTGTATTAATGGCATCCGACGTGTCTTGGCGTTACTGGATGATGTAACAACTGACCCACTTTTGCACCAAATTCGGTAGATAAATTCATGGTCGCTACAACATCGGCATACGACTGACAGTGACTGATGATGACCAACAACGTCGTTTGAACATTGCGCAGAAAACCAACTTTTACATCAAAATTGGCGAAATTTTATAGTATGTTTTTCTAACTAAAAATATTACATTAGACATTTAGACAACTTGTGTTTACTGGAATCAAAACCGCAGCTGTTCTCATCTAAACATAGAAAGTAGAGCTTCACTTTCTATATTTTATTGTGATATGTTCAGTAGATTTTAAGAGCTTTTGAGTACAAAAATTTTTTAACACGGACCAATTCATGGTAAAATATGGACATTGTAGGCCGAGAAATCAAGTATGCCCACACATTTATGTTTTTAGAAAAACAAATTTAGACATTTCATGAATACACAAATTTCAGTGATTTAACTGTCAACACAGTATAATGATTACTTAGTGGTTTTAGAGTTAAAGTAGCATAATTAGATTGCCCAAAATGTCCTAAAATTGAATGTTGTTCACCTTATTTGTCATCATCACAAAATGGCGCACAACAGTATGTACGTTCGTCCTCGAGCTGGTCTTGAAAAAAATGGCGAAGTTGTGTAGAGCAACCTCAGCGTATTTATCTATGATTCCTTCCAAAATATGCATCGTATCTGACTGCTTAGTTGTAAAAAGTGGTTGATTATTTAAATGATCAGTCTCTCTCCATTGATACTGAGAAGGAAACCCTACAAAGAAAATCAAGAGAATAATAGAATAACACAACGAAAACGTCTAGGTTGTATATTTTAGTTGTTCCTCTTTTATCTTCTTTATCATGCATGCATCCCTCCACAATGCGTCGGCCATAAAACGTTAATAATTCAGTCTTATGACTACGTTTCCGCAACGTCCATAATAAACCCAAAAAACCTACACCATCGTTCACACTCATGTATTGAAGTCGGTGACACGATGATGATTTTCTACTAATACAACGTTAAGTTCTGTACAGATGTGGATGGAGGTTGCAAAATTTTTTTTTTTTTTTTGGCTTCGGAATCTGGGTCCATTCAGCCAAGGTTGCAAAATTGCTGTGTGGGTTATTACTACTACTCCTTCTAAATACACCACTCTTCGTCCTAAATCCGCCACTGATATAACATCAGACACATTGGAAGTAATTTCCACGAACATCAAAACACTAAACTACACACGACGTGAGTTTCGCCAACTAAGGAGGCCTCATCTGGTAATAATACTGAACTTAAACTAAGAACGTAGTATTTATACCTCATCATTATCAGTAGTTAAGGTGCCCAAGTTCTACTAGCTAATAAAGTTAACTATTTAGGATAACATAAAAATGCTCTCTATGTCAAAATATTTCTATTTTTATACCGTTCTAAATAATGTACCACAAAGTTTACTCAAATTGAAAACATGTTTTAAGAAAACATCACACCATATTTCTCTTTACATCATATTGGAATAAGCGTTTGTCATTATTCACACTGTTTTATCTTTTCAATTCTTAAGGTTTCAAAAGCAACTACCTGTCTATTATTTGTTATGTATGTTTCTAATTGTTACTGTGTATAATATGGTCGTTTTCAACAACGTAGTGCAACAGTACATGTTCTTCCATATTTGAAATGTGTTATATGTTCTTTAACCCTAATTTGATTTGATCATCTTGTTCGTCTAACGTACTTCTGATTAGTCCATACTGCTTTCGTAAACCCTTTTATTTATTCCAATATTAACCTTTGGATTGCTTAAAAGTAGTTTATTTCTGATGGATGAGGAACTGTCTCAAATCCAAATTTTCGAAATATTCGTCTTTCTTGCCTATATCTACAACTTAATTTTCTATAATCACAATCTTAAATCTTCGGCTTGTACACCAGAAAATGTCAGCTGATCTTGGTCTTTTTTACTTTTACTCACCGAAAGTTGTGTCAGTAAGCGAAATATTATATTTCTAGGCAACATAACGTAAAAATCTCATCAACGACCTTAAATGCTGCACGTACAATACTCATCGCCACGTCTCTTTCTGGCACTATTTGTAGTGGCGCTTGCTAGAAAGGGAGGTGACATCAAGCTGATGGGAATGGTACGTCTCTTTATCAGAGATATTTTCTTCCACGAACAACGTCATGGAATTCACTAATATTTTTCCTTTTCTAATCTCTTAGCCTTTTCTCTCAACCTAAAACATATCGATTTTAATTGTTGCGTACATCTCGAAATATGTGAGTAGGTAAAGTTTAAGTAGGTATGTTCGCGATTTCTTTACGATGGCCGGTATAATAAACAAAATATTTGACGTCAGAACTGGAATGCCGGTCATATGAATGAGGTTTACTGTTCACTTTCACTTGGCTCAGACACCTTGGAGAAATTACAATATTATTCCATTACTTTTTACGTACACTCCAAGTTCATTTCCTCATTGGTGTGTCACGAAAGTAAAAGAATATTTCGCGGAAACCTGTTAATATTTATCGTTTTTTTCTCTTTCTATTAGGTAACGTAGATGCCTTGTAGTAATTAAAAACACTTAAGCTAACAGCTCTTTCACCTCGTACTGATAAATACAATATAATAATAATAATAATAATAATAATAATAAAACGTCTTTATTAAATTAATAAATTTACATTAATTAATTTACTCCCTGGGCGAAGTTTAGCTCTAGGGCTATTCTTACACTTAACCCAATGTAAATAATTACATAAAAAAACTTAAATATAAATAATAGTAACATTAAATTGAAAAAAATAAAAAAAAGAAAGAAAGAAAGTAAAACGTAAAAGTAATGAGTAGATTATCCCAAAAATTATGCAAACAGAAGAGGAAGAAAAAAGAGAAAAAAATATCAAGAATTAAAATGAGTTGCCAAATGACTGCTGATCTAAAAGATATTTTTTGAGTTTCTTTTCAAAATTAGGAATGGTATACTTTTTAAAATCTAGGTTTAGTTGATTGTATAAATAAATTGCGTTGTACGAAAATGATCTCTGAAACATGGAAGTGCTATGCAGAGGCATTGTTAATGTGACTCTGCCACGAACATTAACATTATGAATAGTACTTCTCGGAATCAGTTTTTCTTTAAGGTAGAGGGGTGTTGAAGTTGTGTATAAATTGTGAACAAAAACCAAAATAAAATACTTAAATAAATTGTTCATATTTAACCATTGTATCTGATTAATTTTACTAGAGATATGATCAAATTTTCTAAGATCAAAAACATATCGACAGCAAGTGTTTTGTACCTTTTGAATACGTTTCTTGTTGACCATATCAAGACAAGGATAGTAAACGATATAGCAATAATAAAAAATGGACAATACAAGGTTCTCACAAAGTTTTTTCTTTAGTTTGAAATTCAAAATTTTTTTATTTGCATATAGAAGTCTTAAGCATAGATAAGTTTTCTGTATCAAATTACTTACATGTTTAGTAAAACGAAGATCAATATCAGATAAAAGTCCTAAATTTTTTGTAGAATCGCACCAACTGATTAGATCATCACTTATTCTTAAAGTAATGCTAGACTTTAGCTGAATATATTTAGCTGCAGAAGTAAAAAGCATAGCGGAGGATTTCGACGCGTTGAGCTTTAAATTATTTTCAGAAGCATACCTTTCAATATAACTAAGGTCTTGATTAATACTAAGAGCTGCTTGGTGATAATTGTCGCTACTAAAGTGAAACAACAGTTGGGTATCATCCGCATAAGTCTGCATAGACATATGTTTTATCTTATTATACATGTCAGCCGTGTATACAATGAAAAGCAGGGGACCTAAAATTGATCCTTGTGGAACTCCCGATGACACATTTCCAACAGAGGATTCAGTGCTTCCAATTCGCACTAGTTGAGACCTTGATTTTAAATAGTTTTCAAAAAATAACAGTGCAATGGGGTCAAAACCATAATACTTCAGTTTAGCATACATGAGTTCATGACTGATGGTGTCAAATGCTTTGGAAAAATCTAACATAATGAGTACTGTCGCAAGTTTTTTGTCTAGATTTGTGATAATAGTATCATGAAGGTTTAGTAATGCAGTTGTTGTACTATGAGCCTTTCTAAAACCTGATTGGTGTTTTTGGAATAATGTTATTTTTTGAAAAATATTCATTTATTTGTACATAGACAATTTTTTCAAGAATCTTTGATAATATTGGGAGAAGACTTATGGGCCTCAGTTCATTTACAGACACTGGATTTGGGACCTTCGGCAAAGGAAAAATTAAAGCAGTCTTCCATGCACTGGGAAAATAACCCATCTCTAAACAGCAGTTTATTATATGCAACAAATGTTTGATAATATCTTCTCTATTCCTATGAAACAAACTGTTATTAAAGTGAACCTTATTAAAATTGCATTACTACGTATACGTTTCAACACTAATATTGTAAAAATAGAAGAGTGAGAAATTTTGAAAAATATCAGTGTCAATCCTTCATTATTAATAATAATATGTAATTTAAATCAGGTAAATGAGATTTGTCATAATACTGGAAAATTGTTAGATCGAGATATTAGTAATATGAGTTTTCAAGTAGATCGAGATATAACACCATTAGTTCATGAAGATTTACATCACCCTTCTTTATGTAGCAACACTTCAATTAGTAATAATTGAGCTATTATTTTTCTAATAATAACAATAGTGTTAAGAGATTTAACTTTCATAGGGCGAAACTTTTCATAAGGCTGAACTTTTATCACGGATTGGTAATTCATGTTCCCATGTTGATCTTGCATGTGAAATGTTCTACAACAAATTAACACATATAGCTGAAAATCACGTGCTATTATTTTGTTAATTATAAGCACAAATATTCTTCCTGGTATACTTCTGATATAATTCATATTAAATTTAAAAAATATTACCTATCGTAAAAAACACAAGCAAACGGAACTTGTCAATTATTTAGCACAATTTAAACGGTCGAAAAAAAATCATTAGTCAAGTTACAAATCAAAACGGGATATAAGATATCTTGAAAAAAGTCGAACACAGTGTAAAAAATGATTCAAAGCATCTCTGGAATCATATTCACTCAAAAAGACTAGAATATCCGGTAGTCACTAATGTTTGCTAATAATGATGTATTGTTCAATAATCTTCAATACATTGTTGATGGATTTAATGACTACTTCATGGAATAATTTTGCTGAAATTGAAAAACTCTGGATTTGATAATTCTCCTACATCGCTTATAACATCCACCTTATCTAATAGAATTCAGTATATATTTTATAACGGGTTTGACTCTAAACAATTCATTGCTACTTCTGGTGTACCCCAAGGGTTCAATGTAGGTCCTTTGCTATTTTTATTCTTCACACATGACTTAG
Organism: Rhamnusium bicolor; assembly: GCA_029963845.1. Lineage (NCBI taxonomy): Eukaryota > Metazoa > Arthropoda > Insecta > Coleoptera > Cerambycidae > Rhamnusium > Rhamnusium bicolor. Next base: position 18,173 of record JANEYF010005806.1, read on the forward strand.
CAGATATTATTATTTGCGCTGAAGTTTTATTTGCCAATAATCTTAAACTTTACCATGCTATACAGCGTGTTGTATAGTGTTACGTGTTTGCTATCCACACAAACACCTCTACTCGTAGATTCGTTGATTGAAAGTCCAGGTAACACTTAGTCACTACTTTATTTACTAATTAACAATTATCAACAATAGATTAATTACTGTCTTAACTATAATTACACTTGAACACTTATAAGTCTCTTTCTTATTTCTTCTTTACTCGTTCACGTTCAACTTAAGACTGAGGCTCGGTCCACCGTGTGTCTTATTCATACATCCGTTCACACGGTCTAGGGCATTCCAGAATATTCTCTGCTGGTGTGTACAATTCCAGTCTCATCTAACCAGTCTACACAGTCCAGTGGCGTAACAATAGTATAGAGATTATTTATTTATTCAAAATCAACTGAAATAGATTAAGGATTGGAGCGAAAAAATAATATCGTGTTGAATATTCCAAAATGTAAAAGTTTAACTTTTACACTAACAGAGCAATATATTGAATTTAAATCAACAGACTTAAACTGATGAAAGATCTTGGTATAGTATTTGCACAAATATTCTCTTTTAATGAACATATCCATCAATCCGTATCGTCTGCACTTAAAATGTTGGGTGCTATAATTCGAAACTGTCACAAATTCAAGACCCCACAGCATTTAACGTCCTCTTTTCGTTAATTTTAGATTCAATCTGATTGAATATTAACATTTTATTTATTTCCTTTTCGTTGTTCATATTCTAAGCTTTGTTAATATATAGACTGTCCAAATTATTACATTACCTTTGCAACTTTGATCGTAATTAATTGATTAATCCCAGACAGGCTTTAGTGTTAAAGTACACACATTAATCGTTTTATGACAATTAATTATATTGAAATGAAATAAAATAAAGGATGCATTTAATTTTAGATGGTTTATTTGTTAGGCACTTCTGATTATTTAAGGGATTTTTCCATAATTTTATTCCCGCTTTAAAATGATCCTTGACAAAAAACTAAATTTTTAAAACATAATTTAAAACTTTAAGCCACCTGACCTGTACTAATTATTTTAATTATTTCTTTTCCAACTATTTTAGGTAAATCTCAGCCAAAACGATCGGTATCTTCCCACCGTTTGCCCAGCCCTTTGGACGTGGCGTCGACCCTACAGAACAATCCAGCAACTACTCACGGATCAGTGACTGCCCTTCTGGGTGCCTGGAGCGAACTCCTACTACACGATTTGGCCAGCACCGGAAATCTGAAGAGCCAGGATTGTTGCAGTGAAAATGCGAAGAACAACGAGGAATGCTACGGAATGGTCGGCCATGGACAATGTAGGGAGTACATGAGGACGCTCCCAGCCATTGATATGGACGCATGTAGCTTTGGTAAGAATATTATTCCCTTTTTAAACAATTAACATAGTTACCAATTATTTAACTAAAGTGAGTCTTGTAATGCCTTGGTTGTTAACAAATCAGGCCAAGCCTAAATATTCAGTAAGCACATACTTGGTTCCCAGGCACAACATGAAAATCGATTTGCATCTCCCTGCACACTGCGATGTAACTGATCAGGAAATTAAATAATGAATTTACAAAATATTAATAAATACTAAAAATAATACCTAAATAGGTACCAAAGTCGAAGTCCTCTCAATTTATTTAATTGGGGATTAAATAAAATTACCACACACTTCTTAATGATTTATAAATTTGTATCAGTGACTAAGCTTTAATTGCGATTGCCTACTAGTAAAATATTTTTACCAAATAAATGGAAATCCTTCTTAAGGCCGTCGTGTGCACCATTCACAGACTGGTTTCTGGTTTTGCCTTCATCAGTGCGAAGCAGGTAGACACAATGACAGCTAGGGGGATTTCAGAATCGCAAGCCACTACGTGAAAGCAGAATACCAATAATTAGTTGCAATGTAATAATAAATTGGAAAAACGCCCGACAAACGATCTCTACTAATCTCACCGTCAAAAAAAGTCGACCACTTAAATATTGTAACATTTGGTGTTCAAGAACGTTTGTAATTTTTCACCTATTTTGATTATTTTTTCAGCATATTGTAAAGAAATTCATCCAAATTGTCACATGTACTTCTAATTTTGGAAAAAAAATGTTATAGCTTATTATACCGGGAGAACCAAAATGATGTTTGGTGATCTAAGTTCGAAACATCCTGTGGAATAATTAGGTAACTTGGTCACGTTCTCTTATACTCTATTACAAAGCCCCATCTATTCTCAACATTATTTTCTTTTATTCAACCCAACGTCTGAATTTTTGTAGAACATACACAGTTTCAAGTGAAACTTTGCAATTTCAATGAAATAAATCGATGGGTAGAAAATCTATTTTGATTTAAAAAATTATAAACACTTTTTTATTACTTGTCTAATTTTAACTTTATTTGTTATTTTACAACTAGTTTCATCCTATTCGAACATTTTCAAATGTCCGAATAGGATGATCCTATTTGTAAAATAACAAATAAAGTGAAAATTAGACAAGTAATAAAAAGTGTTTAATTTTTTAAATTAAATTTTAATAACTGATACTTAACAATAAACTTGAACAATAGTGTATTCGATTTCTTAACGTATTAAGAGCAATAAAACGGTCATCAACTGCTGTTGTTGCTCTCCTTCTACCTAATCCTGGTCGCCTGGTACGAGTGCCTTCTCTACATAACGATTCTAAGCAGCTTGGAAAATTGATCAGGGTATTCCCAACGCGTTAGACACCTAAAGGTGCGTATAGACACCGCGAAGCTGCCTCGCGAGGCGGCCTCGTGAGGCATGCCTCAGGCGAGGCTGCCTCGCGTTTTGTTTGTTTTTGTGCACGCAAGTTATTGCGATCCAACCTGATCCAGTAGTAATTGCGAGGCGACGAAACATGGAGCCGCGTGTACGAACTGCTGTTGCCGCATTTATATTAATTAATTCTATAAAAAAAGAAGAAAAGAAAACCACGACGTTGGTGGCAAAAAAGAAATTTATAGAAAAAAGGTTACAATATGGAAACAGACTGATGGAAGACATGGTTGTTGAATGTATTGATGATACTGTGAAAAATTTCTCACGAATGGCACCGGCAGATTTCCAATATCTGTGTTCATTACTTGAACCCCAAATTAAAAAAAATGATACATACATGCGAGAAGCAATTACAGTAAAAGAAAGATTGGCTATAACATTGAGATTTTTAGGTACCGGCGATTCATTCACAAGTTTACAGTACCTTTTTCGTGTGTCTAAACAATCCATATCAACTATTATCCCAGAAGTTTGCAACGCGCTAATAAAATCGCTTAAGGAGTATGTAAAGGTAAATAGAAATAACAGCTTTTGAAAATAATTTTATTACATTAGTTTATTGATATAGAAATTCACAAATCAATGCATTTTTCTTGGTTTTCATAAGAATTTTCACTCATTTAGTTCATTTATGAAATTTGTTAAAATATGATCATTATCAGAGCCCACATTTTCCGAATTATTAGAATTAGAAATCGGAGATGGATAGGGTGAAGGGGTGACTGCTTGAGATGATGCCGATCTCGATGATGAATTCGCTTGTTGGTTATAATAATTGGGGGTATATTTTCCAATGTCGGCTTCGAAGATGACATGATTTATAGCTTGTTTAACATATGCCAATGTTATCTGGTCGTACTTTCTGAGTTCGTTACCGATATGCTGGCCATACGAAGTATAAGGATCCACAGTAGGTATTTCGGTAGTTTTACGTAGTAACTTCAGGGCTTCTGTAACTGCGGGATCTTCAGCTTGAGCCGCCCGTTTTCTTTTTGCCCGTGGCGTCTGTTGAGAGAATGGTGCAGACTGTTGTGTAGCTGGGACAATTCCGGAGCAACTAGCTTTTACAACAATGTCGTATTCGATTGTTGAATTCTGCTCGTTCTCATCGGCTGTTATCGTAATAGTTTCTTCTGTTTGTGATTGTATGGTGTCTGATTCCTGCTAAAAAATAAAAATAATAATTATTATTATTATTTGCAGTTACCATCTTCTGAAGAGGAATGGTTAACTGTTGCGAAAGAGTTTGAGGAAAAATGGAACTTTCCACATGCAATAGGGGCAATTGATGGCAAACATGTGGTTTTACAGGCACCAATTAATAGTGGTACAGAGTACTTCAACTACAAGAGTTTTTTCAGCATTGTCCTTTTTGCTTTAGTCGATGCAAACTACAATTTCCTATACGTCGACGTTGGCAGTCAAGGGCGTATATCTGATGGGGGTGTTTTCAAAAATACCAATCTGCATAAAAAACTAGAAAGCAATACATTAAAAATTCCTGCACCAATAATTTTACAAACACCTTATGCAATTGAAATACCGTACCTAGTACTGGCTGATAAAGCTTTTGCATTGAACAATTTCACTATGAAACCTTTTGAAGGAACACCAGAAAGAGGATCAATAGAAAGAATTTTTAATTATCGTCTTTCTAGAGGACGCAGAGTTTCTGAAAACGCATTTGGATTGCTGAGTTCTGTGTACCATGTGTTGAGAAAACCAATGTTATTAGAACCAAAAAAGGCAAGAAAAATTGTGTTAGCAACAATTTATTTACATAATTTCCTCCGAAAGCGTGCCGATTCAGCAAAACTTTACACATTTCCAGGGCCATTAGATACTGAGGAAAATGGAGGCATTCTTCCTGTAGGCAGATGGAGAATAGATCAACCGATGTCATCACTATTGCCTATGCAAAATATTCCTCGAAGATCAACAAATGATGCTAAGAGAATACGTTTGCATCTCGCTAGACATTTTATAACAAATGGAACAATTCCGTGGCAAAATAACTATCAATAATAAAATAAAACGTATATACTCACATCTTCCATCGTATCAGAGGTCACAGTAATGTTGTTCTTATCCGATAAGAAATTGAAACAATCATATGCAAACCATTTAGAAATATAAATATCTTCCCGCCCTAAAACATACATACCATTACAATTTGTAACAAATTTTATTGAAAATAAAGTTTACAAACCTGACCCAGTGATGTGACTTTTTTTTTCCCGTGACTTTTCTCTGCGATACGACCCCATTAATGTATTCATCTTTTTTTTTAGATCAGGAATCGGGACGTTTAATTTTACACTAATATCTTTCCATGCATCTTCTCTACACAGTTTATTGTGATAATTTTTCAATTTAGGATCCCATAATTCACTATGCTGCTCATAATATTTAATTAAAGTACGACACATATCGTTATTCATCTTTCAAGAGAGAGTAAATGCACAAAATAACAACCTAGCTGAGAAGTTCAGTCCAAACTAAGCATGCAGATCGCGCGAGGCACCTTTGAAATTTGACTAAAAACCGACAGCGATCGGATCGCATCGAGGCAGCCTCGCTCGAGCCAACGAACACGATGTGCGTAGTGGGAAACAGGTCTACACATTGCGAGGCTTGTCTCGCGAGGCGGCCTCGCGAGGCAGCCTCGCGGTGTCTATACGCACCTTAACGCTGACTCCGACCTTCCCCAATCAAGGCGATAACTTTACACACGTCCTCAATACTTAGTACCATATTGACAGATCGAACAATTTTTGACAATTACTGTGAAATGACTTTTGACAAAAATCAGACACATGCCAACTTCGATATTTTTCTATAAGCAAGGTCGGCATACTGATAACACAATTTATTTGGAATAATAATTTACGAAGTTTCACTTGAAACTGTGTATGTTCTACAAAAATTCAGATATTGGAATGAATAAAAAAAAAATTTGAGAATAGATGGGGCACTCTAACAGAGTACAAGAGAACCTGACCAAGTTCCCTAATTATTCCACATGGTGTTTCGAACTTAGATCACCAAAGCATAATTTTGGTTCTCTCGGTACAATAAGCTGTAACAATCTTTTTTCCAAAATTGGAAGTACGTGTGATAATTTGGATGAATTTATGTACGATATGCCGAAAAAATAATCAAAGTCGGTGAAAACTTGAACACCAAATGTTTTAGATGGCCGACTTTTTTGCCGGTGAGTGTAATTATAAATACTAGAAATAATACCTAAATAGGTACCAAAGTCGAAACCCTCTCAATTTATTTAATTGAAGATTAAAAAAAAATGCCACATACTTCTTAATGATTTATAAATTTGTATCGTTGCACGACTTATTGAATGACTTAGTAGAATTACTTCATCAAGATATGAGGTCTATGGATGACAGGACAGCCGCATATTTTACTTTCAATGTCTGACAACACTTAAATCAAATATTCTCAAATAGATGGCCACCACGTTCTCATGATCGATTAGTGAATTACCTATATTAGAATTGTTTTATGGCCGATTGCACCGTAGTGTTAAACTAGGCCTATATTTAAGTAGCGTTTAGACAGTGACTTTCACCATTTGATTATCGTTACAAACGCCACAATCTAAATTAGACTTAAATATAAGCCAAGCTTAACGCTACGGTGCAATCGGCCATTAATAATGCAGTTTTTAATACGAATTTTATGCCGATATAACCAATTATATACTCTCCTAGTAAGGTTCTCAACGACTCAATGAGTTAAGCATCAGACTACAAATCTCTAGGTCCCTGGTTCTATACACAGGCAATGTGAATTTTTAATATAATACAATAAAACTAGTCCCTATAGCTTAAAACTAAACCAATAGAAGGCGTGACCCGTTTACCAGAATCTTTCATGTTCCTATGCGTACCCAGTAAACTGTTAAATTAATGTAGGCAAAAACAATAACCAATAAATAATAATGAACAATAATATTTAAAAAACAGTAATATGGGTATTATGGGGTATTCAAAGAGATAACCAAATAATGTCCATTATGGACATCCATCAGATGTCCCCTATGGATGTCCAATTAATGTTCAAAGTTGTGACATTTGGATGTCCCTAGGACGTTCAAAAGATGTCCTTTGGGCAAACAAAGGTTGTCCATTGGACGTCCCCAATGTACGCTAGGAACGCCCATGAAACTATATTGTGCTATTAGGGCTATCAATTTTAGTGTTTTATTTTATGAAAGTACATAAAACATAATAGTATTTTATATAACAAGTGGCTAAAATGATGTTTTTTTTTATAGTACGAGCCGAAGGCGAATGCTATAAACCACACGAGTAAAGAAAACACATTTTAGTCTCGAGTTATATACAAAATTTTTTATGTCGCCATTCGAAATTAGAAAACAGTATAATTTTGTAAAAATGCGGCAAAATGACAAAGTTACCTTGTCGTAATGACAAAATTCTATTGTAGTTTACATAGAAACCAATAATAAAATAACTAAATATTGAACGATTTAAACGGCGCATTTGACACATTCGACTTTATAATAATTATTATTTGGAACAAAATGAGTGATAGTGAGGAAGATTTTATTCCTGGTACTCCCCGGAAATCAGGGAGCAAGCAATTGCTTGAAAATTGTACGAAACAGAATATGATTTATTTATGCACTAGTGTAAGCAGAAAACTGTGAGTAATATATCCAAGTCTGTTCTTTTGACTTATCTATCTGAACTTTAAAATGTTCAAGTCTCTGATCCAAATTTTCGATGCTTAAAGCAGTTTTGAATGTAAAGAATAATGTAGATGTACCCAATTATCGAAAATTTTCGACGCGTCGAAAGCCGCCACGCCGTTACGACGCGTCAGATCGAATTCGGTCATAAGACTTTTTTTGCGTCTTTCGCGACGTAGAACGACACGCCGTACTCGATTTGCGGAAAAAGCGCGTTCCGAAATTAAAAATGTACCAACGAGTTGATATTAATACATTTTCAAAAATACCAAGTATTTAAATACCTTAACTTATCTAATCCTGAGCAATATACGGGTCACAGCTTTAGGAGATCTTTGGCATCACTATTAGCTGGTTCTGCAGCTGATATTCTCATCTTAAAACATCATGTCGGATGGAAATCCTCAACAGTTGCTGAGAGATATACAGAAGATAGCATCCAGAACAAAAAGGAAATTTCAAAACAGATATTTTCAAACCATACTACAAAAATGACTATGTCTGCCGATGTAGTCGTTGGTGAAAATCAGACCAACCACCATATTAATATAAATAAATCAAATATTTTCGCACATCTGAACCTATAATTCCAGGAATAAATACAAATATTGTTAGTAACAGTACTATTCATATAAATTTTCATTAAATTATGATTAACATTGTTCATGAAATTTGTTAATAATTAATAAATGTTTTATGTAAAAACTTTAATTTGTTGTCTGTTGACTATTAAGTTTTATTTCACACTGTAAAATAAAATTTTATTTCACACTTTTTTCTTTATTTTTCACTTGTCAATAATGACATTGTTTTGATTCATTGAAACTGTACAATAAATGTCATTTTAGGATATGGCGTTACAAAAAAATCTTTAATACAAATAAATTTGTCTAAAATAAAAATTTTATTACAAAAGCTTACACTAAAACAGTAAATCCCGTCTGGCGTTTCACATTATTACATAATAATACTAATACATACTCTTGCTTTTTAGTAAATATAAGGATTTCTTTATATAAGAAATGATAATAATGGTAATTGTAATATATTATGCAGTATGTTTAGTGTGCGTTAATTTATGGCTTAGTGGAACACTAGGTATAATAAAAGTTAATTTAATATGTCTTTTTTTGTAATTGTACAAAGAATATTTTTATTCATCGATTCCAGCATTAAAACAACTTAATATTTCAGAAAAATTATAACAGTTTCAGTGTGAAAAAGAAAATAAAATTAATAAAATTGTAACAATTATTGTTATTACAAGGATTAAAATTAAAATATAAGAACAACAAAATTGTCATTTATTATTTTCTATACTTTTACAAAAAACTTATTACAAATAAGTATAACACATATCTTTTTAAACAAATACTTCTTCCCTCGCTCTTTGTCACGAAGAATATTGAATTATAAAAAGAATAATATGAACAGTATTAGGCAAGCGAGTTACTCTATAAAAGTCGGTGTTGATATAGTATTGTTAACTCGGTACTATTTTGTAACTGTGGGATAAAAGGTAAATAGAGCAAATATTAGGCCACCATACACGGAGGGAATTTTAAACGATTTGTCCCGCCACGGACTAAATATGTTGTCGATATCTCGATCGATGTTTACGTTAGTGGTGTGTGACGGATTTGATCGGTAAAATATCCAATCCGTGAGAGGGCACATCGCTGCAGGTTCAGTTCTGTCGGTACACATATACGGAAATATCAATTCTGTTCGAATATAGTAAAGGCGAAACATGGAATGGACGAAGGAATTATTAACCGAATTTATAGATTTATACAGGGAGAAATCATATTTGTGGAAAATTAAAGACAGTTCGTACGTAAATAAAAATATGAAACGAGAGGTGTATGACGATTTGGTTAATTTTTTGAAAAACAAGAATTTTACCGTTACCGTTGCGGAGGTAAAAAGAAAATTCAAAACTTAAGAAACGCCTTCAGGAAGGAGAGAAAAAAAATTGAGGATAGCTTAAGAAGTGGATCGGGAACAGAGGACGTATAATTTGCCAGATACATAAACCCATAAGTGCAATTTTTCTTCTTTTTTGAACCCTGCTCATCTTTTATCACAACAAATTCCTTCTGGATTTTAAACACGCCTGAAATATCTGAACGCGCGTCCAGGCCCCTGCGGCCTCAGAATTTAAAAGAGGAGTCACCAATTAACTGAACTATCCGTCCCCTCAACGACTTTATATTTGGCGAAAATAACGGATGCAATCTTTCTGTGTGTGGAGACCAAATATCTGTACCTCGAGAGACCAGATCGGCAGATGCGATCTGGCAGATCTGGACGGCGGGATAAATCGTTTAAAATTCCCTTCCGTGTATGGGGGGCTATTGGCGTACATATGCCAGGAACAATGCTTGATAACGTCTGCAATATCAGCTGCGAATAATAGTAGTCCATACATTACAGTCTTACACACATGCTTTGGATGACAGGTCTGGTCCGTCAGGTTTGGTCTCTGACAGACTAGAACTTTCATTGCCCACTAACATGAAATAAAGTTTTGCGGTCTAAGTTATTAGCTGGGCACACACGGAAGGGAATTTTAAACGATTTGTCCCGCCGTCCAGATCTGCCAGATCGCATCTGCCGACCTGGACTGTGAGGGGATAGATCGTTCAGTCGTCACTAACGAAAATATCTAATCTTGGTGTTATTAACAGATCTGTTCTGGGAAAGGCCAGATCGGGTAGTTAGTGGCAACATAAATTTGAAGTTTGTGAGGACTGGACGGCGGGAGAGATCTTTTATACTGGTATAAAATCCTCACCACAGTTTTTGTGTAGAAAATGTTCAAACACGAAAAAAAAAAGTTGCACTAATGGGTTTGTGCGTACTAGAAATAGTTAGAGAAAAGAAAAAAGCGACGTAGAACCAAGTGGGGGAAAAAAATATCGTCATAAGCTAGTCTCTTTAGATTTTTATTTAAATAAGTTTTATCTTTTACTTTCCATAAACAAGGCCTTTGTTTATATAGTTCAATCATCTCAGATACAACTTCTTTCGTCCACTCCAGTTTCACCAGTTTACAGTTCAAAACTCTCGGTGAAACCTATCTAGTCACGCCACTAAACACGTGGTTACCCACTAACCTGTCGATTTTTAAATGGGACACGTCTGCGGCGGGAGGGGACTGCCGAAGATCTGATGTTTCCACCGACTTTGACCGTCGTAGGCCATTAACGCGCGGATAAATTGAACGAATTGGTCTGTGCCAGTTCAAATCTTTCAAAAATTCCTTCCGTGTGTGCCCAGCTATTTATTAAGTCTGTGGAAGTCCAATACTTTGTGTTAATGGTATAAAACTGTTGAACAATCCCATTTCTTTGCCTGGCCCGTGGACTTTCGTCGAGTCGAAAGTCTTATTAAATGATACATGGTAACTAATGTTGTATGTATAAACTAGGGTGGGAATCGAATACGAATAATTCGAGTATTCAAATATTCGAGTATTCGAATACGAATTATTCTAATGGGAAATTATTCGAATATTCGAAATATTCGAATACTCGAATATTCGAATACTCGAATATATTCGAGTATTCCAATATTTGATTATATTTGAGTAAATTTGAATATTAAAATATATTATTAAATTATGTACGAATAGGTATGCAGTATGCATCCAACCAAAGTAGGTATAGGTAGGTACCTATTCTAAAATCCAAATACATAAATAGACCACATTAGTGGCACGTTTTACTCCCAGTCAAACTATTCCATCTCTTTCTCGCCTCGACCTTATTCTTACTGTACAGGGGATAAAATTAAAATTTAAATTTTAGAAAACCTGTAAATATTTAACTATTGACTTTTCAGGTATTTGTTTTACCTTCACAATCTGCGTCTTTTTTAAAAACATTCTAATTTTAGAGCAATTATTTTTTTCGAAAAGGAAAAATAGATACAGAAGTATAATAAACTAGCTCTGTTTTCGTTTTATTTAAGCTTCAATAGTTAAATGTGAACAACAGCGCCTCAATCCTAAAATAAAATACTAACTAAATAATTCTGACCCTTAAAGCACATGTACAGGAGACATACCCTATTGTGGGTATGGAAAGCAAATCAAATTGCCTGCTTAGTGGATTACGTCACGACTATTATTGTGGTCTATCCAACCAAATACTCAAATAGAGTATTCACTATTCACTAGTATTCAGTGCTATACCTATTAATAATGAATATTCGAGGATCCGGTTTAATCGGATACCTATTCGAATAATTCGGATTATTCGAGTATTCGAATATTCGAATTATTCGAATAGTTCGAATATTCGAATATTTTTTCGAATGAATATTCGAATACTAAAATCTGAAAAATTCCCAGCCTTAGTATAAACTACATTATGCATAATTTATATTTACTATGAACAGTGCAAAAAGAAAGGCTATACTCTGTTTAACAAGTTATTTAATATAATACCACAGCGTTGGGTCATACATATCGTCCGTGCCTGTCCCACTTCTTTTACTACAATTCACTTTTCTCATTTCCTTTCGGAAGCCATTTCACTTACTGTATTTTGGTTTTTACAAATTTTAAATCTGCATCTGGATACTTTTCTTTGCAAAATTTTACCATCTCATCATATGCATTACTTTTTAAATTTCTGTTAACATATTCTGGATTTTATTTTCCAAAGGCACGGAAAACTTTCATTTCATACAACTTAATAAAATCAGTTAAGAAGTCTTTAGATAAAAATCTCATGTCTTTATCCGCCATAATATTTAATTGTTAAATAATCGTTATATACTATACTAATAATAATAAATTTTCTCTTAAGAAAACTGCCAGACAATTCTATCATACAACCAAACATGTGCACAACACTGTTAAATTAGGGGCAGCGATGAATGAAAACGGTCACCGGCTTTGCCTGTTGACTGATGAGGGAAGGGATGTACCCGTTATAACCCACAGAGTAGCAGTATTACTGAAGGGCAAAGTCTGGCGCAGTCCAAGGAGGTCGATTAAGACTGTAATGTATGGGCAGCTTAGAGAAGAGCAGAGGCCTCAGAATGGAGCCTTGGGGAACGTCTGTACATAACGTTAAAAAGTTAGAAGTTGATATTTTGTCTCGATCCTGAATTTTTACAGCTTATTGTCGTTTAGTTAGATAACTGGAAAACCAATTAATTGCAGTGAGATTTAGTTTATAGTATGTTAACTTAGCAATGAGGAGTTCAATGTTCAGTGAGTCAAATAATAATGTTATTGAACGGAAAAAAATCTTATAAAATAAATTAGTGTTAAACGAATCCTCATTATATAATTTATATTTATATAACTTAAAAATTATGGATTGAAAATGTCTAATACGTTCAATTCAGTCGGCACACTATAAACTTTTTCCGTAGGTACATTCATTCATTCTCCAATGAGTTTTATTACACAGATAAAAATGCAAATCAGTTTTATTCCATCTCTTACAAATGTACCTACTGACACAAATACTGACGTGTTTAAATAATTTAAATATTATAAGCCTTTGTTTCTACTAAATTGCATAATTTAAAGATGTATAGAGATTATTTTACCTTGAAGATACCCACATTTTAATCCGCAAAACTAGACTGAAATGCCAAATAGGGCAATACGGATGCTCTTTCTTGTACAATTTATACTATGTAAATGATACCTAAAAAATGTATTCTCCTGTCCAATATATTAATAACTAGAGTTCGCAGAAATGTGCGACTAGACATAGGCGTACGCATCATAAGCGTAATAAAAGAAATTAACTAGCAACAAAAGCACTAAGCGCTTACAATTTATAACAGTGTATGCACAACTTACCCTCTTAACTAGCTTATTAAACTAGCTTGGTTATCACAAACTGGAGAAGATCTGTAAAAACTTTGCAGCATCAGGTATATTTATATGGTTGTCTCCGTGAGTGATGTTCACTGTGGTGAAAAAAATATGCTCAGAACGACATCTATTAATGTAATACAGTAATACTATTAATGTAATACAGGCATACTTAAAATAGTCCTTGAACGAACTTAACGGATCTGGGGTTGCACCATCAGTACTACCACAAATTTCTCTTAATCTGGTAAACCTGATGTCTTGCTTTAACACACGTGCGAAGTTTTCTCTAACGGGCTCATTTTTTGAATCACCTATATCGTGTAGCAGTCGATTTACTTCGTCCACTATTTGCAGTGACTCCACTAACGACAACGCACTGTTTTATAAGTTTTTTATGGAGTCATGTAATCTTTTATAGTTCTTGTGAATAGATTTTAAATCTGTTTCTATGGAATTTTGTCTGCCATCAATCATGTTCCCCAACCTGTAAGAATCGGCTGTAGTGGTTCGGGAATATCAGGAAACTTGCTATGAAATGCGCGATGACGTTTAGGAGATTTAAAAAACACTTTTCTTGTACTTGCTATTAATACATCTACTTCTGGAAAACCTTATCGAATAGTTTCTGCCACAAGATGTAAACTATGCACTTTACACGTAACATGTACCAACCTAAAACCGTGTTCTTGAAGAGAACGGTCTTGTCGTGGCACCATCGGTCACAAACATCAACACTTGTTGACAGATCAAATTTTTCTAACGTCTCCAGCACCACCCACGTAAGTGTTTTGCCAGTACACTCAATTAGTCTTTTGCTAGCTAGTAATGGTGGAAATGTCGGTTTAAGAGGGTCCAGTACACGTACTACAACATTTACAATAGAATTTATTTTACGATCTGTCATCTCGTCAACACATAACCACAGCCGTGTATTATTTAATACACATTTGATCTTATTTACAATGTCTTCGCTTACAGTTGGTACATAGTTATGCAATGTTGTGTGACATGGTAACGTTACCTTGGGATTTTATTTATTCCAGAACTCCTGAAATGGTTGTTTATCGAGTATGTGCAGGGGAACTTCACACGCAATTAGCATTAAGAGTAAATCGAACATAAACTGTGTTTTCGGAGGCCCGCAATTTTTTTTAGTTTTATGCTGCACAGTATTTACGTGACGTCTACAATCATATTTATCCCAGCACATCAGGTATGTCTCGCACACCTTACAAGTTATTGTAGCACCATTATAGAATAAATCCGGGAATTCACTGATAAATTTTTTCACTTTTTCAGCGTATGGCCGTTTTTTTCCCTTGCGCACGCGTCTGGCATACTTTATTATTAAATTAGTATCAACAATAAAATACAACAAACAAAATTATCAACAATACAGCAACATAAAATACAACGGAGAGGAATAAATTAGCGTGTAAATACTACGACATACAACAATGGACTAGTCTCGCGGGTCGCTTTGATTTGTCCGCCAGCCGGTCATTGTCTCACCAGATATCTATCTACCTGCTGTTGCACCACTGAGTAGCCACACGACTTGCCAACTCTATAACTGATCCCATAAAAGAAAATTTACATTTTGTTGTCGTTTATTTACAAACTACACGTGAAGAGAACTACAACTGTCGAAAGTCATTAACTTTCTCAGAACAGTATAATTCACACAGCTTCCGAGAACGAACTTCCTAGTACCTACTCAATATTTATACTAATAGTAATAACACAAAAACTCTCAAAACAGTGAAACCACAAATAAATATCAAGAGCGAAACCGGCGAAACAATATAAGCACTACTACACAACACAAACATTAAAAGCGCACTGCGGCTCTGATAGTGATAAATTCAGCCTTCTGTCGCGTTGAAAAAACCGTTCTCTGCGATCGGCAATTTCCGCGCTCGGTTCGTTTTTTCATATATTTCCTTAAGCAAGGAATGGCTCATATGAGCTGAGCCTGCTCCATACTTTCTGATTTAGAGTTACAAGTTGAGGGTCAGTACATTATGCGAGTTTATTGTACACATAGCCGTCGCAAATGGGTAATAACTATGTTAACAATTATATTAAATATAAAAGGACTGAAAAAAAATATATCAAGCATTTAATTACTGTTACATTTTCCGAATAGTAACTTGGGAGGCTCGAGCCCCCGAGCCTCTAGGAGCAAACGCCACTTTCTTTTTTTGTTGTTTGAGTCAGGTTCTGCCAATCCTCATTCTTTTGTAAGAAATTAAAAGTACAACACCTTGTTGCATTAAACCAAATATCTTTTCAGCTTTAATTGGCTAATTTGAGAATAAAATTTCGCACAAAAAAGGTAAAATATAAGCAATTTTAATTATCTAATCATGTAAAAATTAGAGACCCTTCTAGGCTATGGCCTATTTGGACCCCTTGCGTGGCGTGTCAAGCCCTTCGCGATCACGACTCAACGGGCCTAGCCAGTTCGACTATGCCAACAGAAACATTTTAATAGCGATTTATAGATTTAAATTGATACCTGATGATAACGCAGCCTTTACTCACATTACACTTTGGATCTTTATACAGACAGAATTGATTTAATTCGAACGGCTGTGAACTGGAAAGCATATGATATCCGTGTAGGTTTCTTATGTGATATGGAGGACTGATGTGCGTCGTCGCTATATGCAATCCATAGGCATTATCAATCACGTCACTCACTACTTGCTTTCCTTTTCACGTTTGTTCGAGTTAATCAATTCAGTCTAAAAATACAAATAAATTAGGTTTTCTCTTATTTTTAAATTATTCTACCCTACGGGGAATTTCCACTATATAATTTTAATTATCCTGTTCTCTGAAACCATCAATGTTTATTACATTGGGGTTTACTAATATTCAGTTTCTTTGCATTCTTTGGGTGAGTTGTCCACACGAGGCTGAAAGCAGAAAGACGTATCGGCAGATGTCTTAAAGTTTTTAAAGTGATTGTTTAACTGGTGAGTACCTTTTGTTTTATTTATTTTTGGTTTCATTGAACAGAATAGTTGGAATTAAAAATAACATTATTGAGTCAGTCACACTGAACATAATGTGCATATTATCTTTTTTTTAATCCAAGTTTCAGCGTTTTGGCAAATAGCCGGGAAAATAATTGTTTAAAAAGATATATGTTGTACTTATCTATGATAAGTTTTGTAAAAGTAGTAAATAATAATTAGCAAAAAAATTTTTCAGCGCTATTATTTTTTCATTCCACTCAATTCAGTCTGTATATGTCTATATCTTTAAAAATTTAAGGCGCAAATTTTAAACCGGCACGCCATAGCAATGTTATTTTTATCAATTTATACGGTCGCATACGAATACGGCTCGCAAAGATTCTGTATCTGCTACATATGCTCATATAATGTTCGTTGCCTACGTACATATGTACGTCTATGACCAGCATTAGATTTGCCACGCTCTACTAATAAGATAAGTAATTCCAACAGTGTTATATTGGTATCAAATTTTATCAAGAGAATAGAGCCTACGAACAATGTACACCATCTGAACGTATCCGTATGTATTAAGTTACAAGTAAATTATAATTTAGGCCTATAAAGCAATGCTATGATACAGAAATAGTTTTTTACAGAAATACTCTGCACATAAAAAAAGGCTACAAAAACTGACATAAAAACTTCAAAGTCAGCGCTCTCACATGCCGACAAGACCTAATTATCGGCATACAGAGCTGTACTTCAAATTTCTGCGTATTACAATCAACACAATAATACAACATATTTAAAAGTAATGTCTTAGATAAATAGATATTTGATACCGCTTCTGTTAATCTGGAACTACTGTTTCTCTTTCAATTTCTTTCATATTTATTTAAATAGGGAGGAAAATTTCACCAACATATCTGTAACACACTTTAATTTATCATAATCTGCTAAAATATATAATGTAAATACAAATTGTATAAAACACACTTATAGTACTGACACTCCGATGAAAATTCCTAATCTAACTCTTAAAAGCAATATGAAATACCCTCGAAAATACCACCTACTGACCTACTACAATATTTTATTAACCCTCCTAGTACTATACACTTCCGTCGTCCTTTGTGAAACTGATGAAATCGAAATTCGACTCGGTGTCCAAAGGATAACGCGGAAGAAGGAACAAAGGCACCGTCAAGATAATAAGTGTGTTGTTTATAGGGACAAATCACGAACTATTATTAGAAGGCTTAGGAATCTTAGATAAAACAAGTATGTTTCTGTTAATTTCTTATTTCAATCATGTCAGAACATACTTTCCATAATGATAATGATATTTTATGTATTAAGTGATACATCATATTTATTATTTAACATGGTGTAAAAAAAATAAAGCATGACCCACTCTCCCTTCAAATAACTACCGGTAGCTGTGTCGGTAGCTTTTGTTTTTTCTGCGCACAGTATTTCTGTAATAAACTATATACTGTTTTTTGACCTCGGAAGCTATGTCCATTCAGCCAATATGAAAGTCGCATCCAATTAATTTTTTATTCACTTTTAATAACACTCAACCACTGAAATATCAAAATACTATAGACTTTGGTATACTGTAAGACAAAATTTGCATTAAAAGTTCTAGAATCCAAAATTTATTTTTTAAATTTACTTAACTAGTGAAAACTTTTCTTTTCATATATAGACTTTTTAACAGAACGAGTTTCAGCATGAAACAATATTGTGGAAACCTATTTGTTATACACATTACAATCATTAGATGTCTAACTTGGTCTTTCGTTAAAGAGCAGATGAATAATTATCATATTTATCGATATACAAATCATTAATACTGCAGATTGTTCACAACTTTTCCATTTTATTGTTCGTACATCTGAATGAATATTCTTACGAACTTCCCTATTTATTCAATGAAAGGAATTGTAATAACCATCAGTGATCACTGATCAGTGTTTGTTTAGCAGGTATTTAATTCTAAGACCATAAAAAAATCTATAATTAGCAATATAATGTAATCGACAGTTAATGCATGTAACCATAATTAAAATTTCAATTTATTGTCTATCAATTAAATTGTTTTTATTTAATTATTTATGCAACCTAAATAATATGTTTATTAAAAATGTGAGATATATATATTATTAAAGATTAATAAAAATTAAAATACCAAAATATTCCAACAGAGAGGTGAGATTAATTTACAAACAGTAATATATGTTAAAAGTAATACGTTTTGATATCGTAAGTATAAGATATCAAAAGTGGTAATTCTCTTATTATATTTATATGAAAATTAAATAAAATTGCCACACACACTTTTTGATGATTTATAAAATTTGTATCACGCAAAGAGAAGCGATTAAGCTTTAATTGCGATTGCCCACTAGTAACAATTTTTTACCAAAAATGGAAATCCTTCTCGAGGCCGTCGCGTATACCATTCGTAGACCGGTTTCTGGTTATTGCCTTCGTTAGTATTTAGTTATTACTTTGAGTATTTATTACTATTTGTAAATTAATCTCATCTCTCTGTTGGAATATTTTGGTATTTTAATTTTTATTATACCTTTATTAATAAAGTTGTCGGAGCATTTTTCCAATTTATTACATTACGATTGACACTGGTAGATGGAGTTACCATTAATAGTGCAGTCTGCCTATTTTTGGCCCCATGTAAATTTTTCACTTCGGAGATACAGTCAACAAAAACATGTAAAAAATCGGAAATTTTCCGTAGAATTCAATAAACCAAAATACAAACAACTGGCACCTCGGGGGCCCATAGTAAATTGGGCCCAAAGTTGGCCAAAAACGGTTTTTTCCATTTTACTCTGTCATGGTGCCATAAAATGAAAAAAAGTTTCATACAAAAGTTGTAGAACTATTAAATACGGATCGATCTGTGGAAATTCGATGTCAAAAAATTCAAAAATAAATTATTTATTTGAAAAAAACCGTTAAAAATCGCGTTTTTTTGAAACGCTCATATCTTCGTGAAAACAAATAATTTTTTCACGAAACTTGTTAAAAGTGTAGTTCCTTACTAACGAAAAAAGACCGTTTTCAAAAAATTTAAAAATATTATAAACATTTTGCAAAAATTGATTTTTTTTGAAAAAATCACGTTTTTTTAAAATCTCGATAGCTCATACACGCTTTCATATTTCTAGTCAATTTTGAGCTTAAAATTTGCTTGAAATGTTGTACTAACATGGTTATTTATTGCGCGCTTTTTAAATTGATCGGTAATATGCGAAAAATCGGTTGAAAAATCGTTTTTTTTTTAACAACAAAAAAAATCGATTTTTTAATAACGACAGCAATAGATTTACAAAGGGATGATAGCGTTGTAAAAATATATGGCGAAGACACAGACTTATTAGTCTTATTAACACAGCTTGCACCCGATAATCATAAAATATACTTCTGTAAGCCGGGAAAAGGAAAAGAGCTGGAAAAAGTTTATAATTGCAACAGCTTTAAAAATCCAGACTTAAAAAAGTACATTGGTCTGTTGTACATAATCTCTGGCTGTGACACTACCTCCAGTTTATTTAAGCAGGGAAAAAAATAAAATCTGTAAAATATTTGACAAACAAAAATTACAATTGCCAAATTTCGATGCCTTTTACAACGAACATTCCAGACATCAAGTTATTGCAAGCGTTGGATGCGAGATAATAGCGTGCTTATACTCTACCAAAAAAACGAAAGGTACGTTAAATGATTTGCGATACATATAATTTAAAAAATCGGCATCAAGATCGTCTTTTAATTTGGCCACCCTCCCACCTACGGAGGCAGCAGCGGCTCAACATGCCTACCGCTCCTATTTGCAGTTGCAAACGTGGCTCGGAACTTCGCTAGAGCCAGAACAATGGGGTTGGACTTCCGACGGCACTAATATGCTTCCCACGTACAGCTCGGATCAGCTGGTTCCAGACGAAATCGTTAAAACGATAACCTGCAGATGCGGAAGCGGATGTAAAACGAAGATCTGTAGCTGCAGGAGGCATGGTTTGAAGTGTTCAAGCATGTGCTTCACATGCGATCAAGAAAATTGCACTAATATAGAAATAACTACGATGGAGGCAGATGCTCTTGATGACGACTTGGACGAAGATATATTTAATGAGTCTTGCGTGGTGATGGATGAATCACAGACCAATGTCCATGATGATGATGAGATCGAAAGCGAAGCCGACTCTTCCGTACTCGCTGCATACAGCGAAGAACGTACCAGTGACAACGAGGAGGGGGGAGGGGTCTCCGATAAAAAAACTACGGATCAATTAAGTACTGTACACGTTTATATTCACTGTCAATATTTTGAACTTTCATGTAAAATAAATATTTTATTTTTATACTAAAAATGTTGCTTAACAATTATTATTTACCTGTCAACTCATATGTCTTTAAGAATCAACATAACGTTCAAGAGACATAATCGTATGAACGCTCTGTGTGCAGTTGAAACTACGATACGGTACGTATGATAAGAGCATACAGTTTTACAGATGTATCCACGTTAACACCGTCCCGCACGACACCGCTCGAGCGAACGAACGTATGAGCCGGGGTGTGCTCCGCTTGCCATTAAATTTCCAAAGAATAGAGAGCGAATATGTCATTGTAGTATTTTTTTATGTAAAATACAAGTATTGAACTACAAACTCCGTAAGTTTCAGCCCTTAATATTAAAATATAGCGTCACTAGATTTATTAAAAAAAAAAAATTATCTCGACTCCAAAGGGTCGTAGATAAACTTTTTTTTTGTAAATTTATAAAAAATACCAGCTATTCAATGCTGCTAACAAAAAAAGAAAAAAGAAATTTTTTTTCTTGAAAAAAAATCGATTTTTTTGTTGTTAAAAAAAAAACGATTTTTCAACCGATTTTTCGCATATTACCGATCAATTTAAAAAGCGCGCAATAAATAACCATGTTAGTACAACATTTCAAACAAATTTTAAGCACAAAATTGACTAGAAATATGAAAGTGTGTATGAGCTATCGAGATTTTAAAAAAACGTGATTTTTTCGAAAAAATCAATTTTTGCAAAACGTTTAAAAACTTTTTTTCATTTTATGGCACCATAACAGAGTAAAATGGAAAAAACCATTTTTGGCCAACTTTGGGCCCAATTTACTATGGGCCCCCGAGGTGCCAGTTGTTTGTATTTTGGTTTATTGAATTCTACGGAAAATTTCCGATTTTTTGCATATTTTTGTTTACTGTATCTTCACTTAAGGGTCCAAATCCGTAGGCAGACCGCGCTATAACTAGTTAGTTTTTTTACTATACTTTTATACAGAGACTTATGATTCTAAAATCCTTCTTGTTGACGTTGCGTGTATCTACTTCTCACTGGCTAAGGCAATAACCAGAAACTGGTCTGCGAGTGGTGTACGTGACGGCTTCAAGAAGGATATCCATTTATTTGGTAAACATCTAGTGTGTGTGGCAATTTTATTTAATTTTCAATTAAATAAAGTGAGAGTCTTACGACTTTTGATATATTGTATTCAGGTATTACGTTTAGTATTTATTACTATTTGTAAATTAATATGTTTATTATTATAAAAACATAATAAGTATACTTACTTTATGCATTATTCTTAATACTAACAGAATCAAAATTATCATGTATGTAATTTCATTATTTTGTTGTACAATACGTTTTTATTTTCATGTTCTGATTACGATAACATTAAAACAAAACATTAACTCGCTGAGTCCTGACAATTTCTAAGCCGATTGAGACCAGTTGTCACCACTAGATGGTGTTCCTTTTAAATTGCTAACTTATGTTGGTTCCATGGGACTAACCGGATATCTTGTTGGCGGATGCATATACATGTCGCATACTAATAAAGACAAACAGCCAGAAACCGGTCTGCGGATGGTATTTGTATCTATCCAAAAGGGAGTAATCACTCAGACTTGGATTTACCTTTTGATTGAAGCTTGTAACAATTATTACTTCCCATGTCTTGTAGCTAATTATTTGAAAATCAATCAGCATGTAATATACTCTACTCTAGCGATGGACATAATCAGATGGTTTCAATAATCGGAAAGTCGGTATTCGAATATTTCAATAATCGGAGGATGATCCGGATGATCGCTCAAATGTTTCTAGGGCGATATGAGAATCGAGAACCGAGGTCGATGCACAATCGACAACTGCTCACGTCTGGAGTGGGGTCTCATTTCTTATTTTACTTTACTGTGCCTTAAAATGAGCCATCGCTGTGTCGTGCTACACGCACACGCAACGGCGCAACAGGCAACCAACGATAATTTATTACTTTAAATTTTAATACATGACTGTAGGCGTGGACCTAATCCGAGTATCCGAGTGATGCATTCCGAATGCATTGCGATTACCTACTGCCGATTACGATTATTAATATTAATACGATTATTAATCGAAAATAGTCAGCAATAGCTGAACTCGAGAGTCGAGGTTGTATTGTACGTGATTTGAGTGGTGATCGAATATTATCCGAATTCTTTATCAGTAATCGGAATGTTTTAATTATTTCAATAATCGAGTGACCGATTATTTTTCATCCGAATGATCCCATCACTACTCTGATCTTTAGGTCGTAGTTTCACTCCTTTACTTTATTTTAAAGGATAGAGGGATGGCACTCTTGATAAAATCTTTTACAGTATTTATTATATCATCAAAAATTTTTCTTTTTCTTCCTTGGAGCTTATATACTTTGAGACAATATCACAAATAATCGAAAAAACCTATCTAATCATCAACTCTTTGTAAAAAAAATAATATCATGTATTGCAGCTTTCCGAAACCAAATGAACCTCGCTTCATCATATTTGGATGCATCAGCAATATATGGAAACACCGAGCAACAAGTTGAGAAACTCAGAACATACGATGCTGGTCTAGTAAACGTTTCCGCCTGCGCTTCTTGTCAATCAAATGCACTCTATTCCGCCATTTTAAAGGAGCACAACAGAGTCGCTATTAACCTTGCTCAACTCAACAGACATTGGACTGATGACGTGTTGTTTTTGGAAAGTAAAAGAATTGTCACTGCCGAAATACAACATATCACCTACAATGAGTACCTGCCCATCGTCCTAGGAGAGGTAAGTAAAATCCTATCAATTTATCTTTTTAGTTAAAATGCAACTACGAACCTATAAGAACGGATAATTTTCTATAAAATCCCATAAAAACATATTAATTTTTATAACAAGAAACTAAACCTTGGTAAAATAATTCTAATTTAACTTTTATTATATTAGGAAGCTATTGTGCATTCGGAACTGGAACTGAAAACACACGGACGCTTCTCGAAATACTCTAGTGCCAGAAGGGCTGGTGTTTATAATGAAGTAGCCATGACTGCACTACCAGCTTTATTATCAATGTTACCAAATAGTTTGGTGTGTATTATATAAAACAATAAATCAACAAATCCTTAATGAAAACTTTTTTCGGTTTTAGATGAACGAAACCGTAGAATCTTTTGCTGAGATGGTAGACGTTTTAATAGGAACACCTGCTCAAGCACCCAGTTTACATATGATGGTACCACTTCGAACTGACTGGGACACTGCTTCCCTTTTCATCCATATGGGAAGAGACCATGGCATACCCTCGTATCCTCAGTATATACAGTACTGTAGCAATATTACCTTCGCTCAACACCTTACTTTCGACGACTTAAAATTAAAAGGAATAAAAGATGAGTACGTTAAAGCATTGAAATATATGTATAGCCGCCCTGACGATATTGATTTACTAGTCGGAGCGTTATTAGAAACTCCTATTCCTGGTGCTGTGATTGGTCCTACATTTAACTGCCTTCTGAAGCAGCAATTCCAATTGCTCAAAGAAACCGATAGATTCTGGTACGAAAACGACCTTCCACCTAGTTCTCTAACAACGGGTCAACTGAAGGAAATTAAAAAGGTAACAGTTGCTGGTCTGCTTTGTGCCAACACTGACGATTTAGACAGAATCCAACCCAAGGCATTCGTACAAGAGGATACGTATTTGAACGCTAGAATTTCATGTGAACAACATCCTCTACCCCAAATGACTGAATGGTTAGAAATGGATCGCATGGCCGACTTATCTGAAGACATGTTGATGGATGCCTTAGCTAAGGCAGAACATGAACTTCTGGAAAGAAGGAAAATGGAGTACAACGTATGGAGTACAGGTACTAACGATTTCCTCCCTTATTTTTTCACAAATTCTTATATTGCTTTCTTTTAGTTGGAGGAGTTAACCCGAAGTCCCCACAAGGAATAGCTGCCTCCTTCAGCAAAGCCAACAAAAATGCCTTAAAGCTTGCCAACTCGTCTCTACTCTTTGAATTTGCTTCAAACGAAATAGTAAATTCTCTTCTGCATCGTAGAAGAAGACGCCAACTTTTCGATAACCACGTAGTGGCTTCCATTTTAGGGATGATATTTCTGATGGATTACAACAAGTGGATATTGGTGCTTTAATACCAGAACAAACCTTCGATGTGAATCTTCAGTGCGACGACTCAGGACCGTGTGATTCTACTTCACCTTTTAGGACTTACACTGGACACTGTAACAACTTGCGACATCCAAATTATGGAAAGAGTCTGACTACTTTCAACAGGTTACTACCCAGCGTATATGATGACGGTAAGTAATTGTTATAAAATCATACAAATGTAAATGCATAAAAACAAACAAATTACAATAATAATTAACATTTTGCAGGAATTTCGAAGCCTAGATCTATAGGAGTAACAGGTTCCGTATTACCAAATCCACGAATAGTGTCCAGAGTAATTCATCCAGATATTAGTAACCTGCATGGAAGATACACGCTTATGACTATGCAATATGCTCAATTCTTGGACCACGACTTAACAATGACTCCAATTCACAAAGGCTTCCACGAATCTATACCCAACTGTAGGTCGTGCGACAGTCCTAGGACTGTACATTCAGAATGTAATCCATTCCCTGTTCCTCAGGGTGACAATTATTATCCTGAAATTAATATAACCTCAGGAGAAAGAATGTGCTTTCCGTTCATGAGATCTTTACCTGGTCAACAAAAATTAGGTCCTAGAGAACAAGTTAACCAAAATACTGGATTTCTGGATGCATCTCAAATTTACGGAGAGAATCATTGTGTACTGAGAGAACTAAAAGGCCAACGTGGTAAAATGAACTTTACCACTCACCCTGTGAAAGGAAAAGATTTGCTGCCCCAAAGTGACAAGCATCCTGAATGCAAATCTGCTTCTGGCTACTGTTTTATTGCTGGTAAGTTTGAAGCTATAGCTTTAAATTCACAGATAATTAAAATATTACTGAACTGGAATTTTTAAAAAATATATCAGGCTGGTAATTTACATACATAGAGAAGAATATAATTAAAATATATGATTTTCTAGGTGACGGCAGAGCATCAGAGCAGCCGGGTTTAACTGCCATACATACAATATTTCTAAGAGAGCACAACAGAATTTCGGATGGTTTGCGTCGCATCAACCCGCACTGGGATGAGGACAAACTCTTTGAAAATGCGAGGAAAATAGTAATAGCTGCAAACCAGCATCTTACTTATAATGAATTTTTACCAAGATTGTTGGGCTGGAACGCTATGAATCTTTATGGGTTAAAATTATTACCACAAGGCTACTACAAAGAATACAGTCCTACCTGCAACCCATCCATCATCAACGAATTCGCTTGTGCCGCGTTTAGATTTGGTCATTCCCTATTAAGGCCTCACATACCAAGACTGAGTCCAGATTATCAGATAATCGATCCTCCACTTTTGCTCAGAGACGGTTTTTTTAAGACTGACATCATGATGAGAGAAAATATGGTAGATGAAATAGCTAGGGGCTTGGTTTCGACACCTATGGAAACCCTGGACCAATTCATTACTGGTGAGGTTACAAACCATCTATTTGAAGACAGAAAAATTCCCTTCTCTGGAATAGATTTGGTTGCTTTGAACATCCAAAGAGCTAGAGACCATGGTGTTCCATCGTATAACAACTATAGGGCTCTTTGTAATCTTAAGAGGGCAACCAATTTTGAAGATTTGGCACGGGAAATCCCAACTGAGATTATCGGAAGATTGAAGAGGTTATACGCTACTGTGGATGATATAGATCTTTTCCCCGGTGGAATGAGCGAAAGGCCTTTACAAGGGGGTCTTATAGGACCCACTTTTGCTTGCATTATTGCCATTCAATTCAGGCAATTAAGGAAATGCGACAGATTTTGGTAAGATAAGAATAGAAACAATCATACTAATTTTTCGTGTTGAGAATATCTCACAACTTTCTGTCATACATTTTTAACAAAATGATAAATTATATAAAAGTTTCATTGTTTTCTTAGCAAAGGCAGATAAATATGTATGTACATTAACAAAAATACTGAATTCCGTATACATATTGATGGTTTATTTTGAATGGTTTTTTGTAGGTACGAGAATGAAGATCCCGTTGTCAGATTTACCGAACCACAACTGGCGGAAATTCGTAAAGTAACCTTGGCCAAGATAATTTGCGACAACTTAGACGTTTTAGGTGATATGCAAAGGGCGGCTTTCGACTTGCCGTCCAGCTTTTTGAACCCAAGAGTACCCTGTCAGTCTTTGCCCTCACTAAACTTTAACGCATGGAAAGAATCCGGATCTGGAGAGGGATGTATTATTGGCAACAGACAAGTTCAAGAAGGCGAGTCTGCCTTCCCCAGCCCTTGCACAAGCTGTGTATGCACAGCAGAAGGAGTAAGTATTTTAGCGTAGAACTCATAGAACAATAAAATTATTCACTTAAGTTGTAGGATTACCTATTATACTTTTTAAAGTATTTACTGTAGTCGGCTCGATTTTTCAAACATAGCAGAAATTAAATTTAGATACTTGTTTCATTGAAACGTATTAAAAAATACACTTTTTTTAACTTTTAACAAACATTGGGAAATACGTTTTAGGATAACATGACTGATTAAAATCAATAAATACTTTTAGAAACCAATTGCTACTTGAAAAAACCAATAGAAACCGATACGTTCCCATATAAACTAATAAATAATCATTACATAATTTTTACAGGGTAACTGCGCGTCTCTGAGGGTGACCGACTGCAGGCAGTTACTCCGAGAATGGACGAAGGAAGCAATTCTGCGAGACGAAGTTTGCACAGCACAGTGTGGTTTTCTTCTAAGAGGCACAACAGCTTCAGCCTCTTCTTTGCATACTGATTTAAACCCGCCACCTCTAAGAAATATAAGGGCCGGCCAAGGAAGATCTTCGAGATATCCCACTACCACTTTTGAACCATTTGGTGGATTTAAATTCCCCGACTTATCAGCCTTCATATCGAAATGATTGGAAACAAATTTCTAGTTTCTAAAGACTGTTTAATAAATTAGATGAAGGAACCGAAGACATAGACATTTTTTGAAAAATAGAAAAATGTACTTTGCACAACACATTTTGTGAAAAATTACATACAAAATGGCTCAATGGGACCATTTTGCTTTCTAAAGTTAGGTTTTGATACCCACATTGGACTAATAAAGTTATAAAAAAATTACTAGTCTAAACAAAGTTGTCATATTTATTTAATGTTTTTTTTTTATTGTCATGAAGATATATACTATTTTTGTTGTAAACAACAAATCAAATGCAGGATGTCGTGTTATACTTATTTTTGTCGGTAGAACGGAATTTCATCCCTGTGTTGTTATAGAGAAAGAAGAACAAAATTGTAATCGCCTCATCTGAAATGTTTTCTTTCATGAAATTAAACGCAGAGTTAAAAGTAAGAGCATTTATGGTAGAATACCCATGTAGCAAAAGGAAATTTAAATATTATTTCCTTTTCCTGTAATTTCTACTGCTTTTGCTATTTTTCCAATTTCTTTTAGTCTTGGTTTGTTTTTATTTACTTCTTCCACTTCTTTATTATAATTTAGACACACTGAAGATCAATTGAAATAGGTAGTTCTTTTCAAACTCATGTAACTTTTGAGCCAAACCACGCGGACATATCAATCTTTTCCATTTCTTCTCTTGGTGATAGAGCTAGGTTATTATTGAAACGAGCTCAAAGAGTATTATAGTGATATATCATGTCAATGACAATTCTATATTATGTCGTGTTTATATTATGTTTATTGAGTTATTCTGTTTCAATAATAAGCTTAATTCCCCATCGCCACGAGGAACACATGAATATAGTGCTGTTGTAGATTGTGGCATGTATTCCAAAAGTTATGGGAGATTAAAATGTTCTTAGATCACTTCAATAACTGATTTTCACTATATTTTTCTACGACCGTTACTAAAGCTAACATTTCTATTATCTTTGATATTTTCCTTTTCACTGAAACAGCTACTTTGTATTTATTTTCATCATATCCTTCAGCAAAGGCAGCTAATATCCAAACCCGAGGTGTTTTGTGGTGAAATATCTGCTAATGAATCAGCCAGCAATAATGCAGATGATTTTCTGAAGAAGTACCGAGGACAGCTTGTAAAATTTGGCAATTCATGAAATAAAGGTATTTTCTTACAATACAGATGCATAGTACATTTACCATCTCTCTATGTGACTAGAAAACCGCTGATGATGTTTGCTGAGGACGAAGATCATCTTATTTATTATATTTATAAAAAGTTCAAATCAACAGTATATTTGCAGGGGTTATGGTAAGTTGTAAATTCCCGTTGAACTTTGGTTTGATATTTCGTATGATAATTTTAATGAGGAATCCTTAACAACGTTGATATAGCGATATCAACGTTGCTAATGCAGCTGATTCCGCAATATCTGATGGTCTGTCGAATTACGCAGCTCACTGAATTCAGCTGGCTATGGTTTAATTAGGAATTTAATGTTACATAACATGCTAATGCTTATGAAAGGAAATGTCAATAAATTATTGATTATTACTTTCTTTTTCATAACTTTTCCAACGGTTGTAGAAAAAATCTGTTCTGTATCTCGTGCGGAAGGTTTTTTCCTGGTGTATTGATGTTCATCATCGGCTGCGTCTCGGTCAACAAACTTCACGCCTACTGCACGTCCTTGATACACAAACGACTATTTTGTTATATTTCTTTTGGACAACAATTTTTCGAAGTGTATATCGATTGAAAATGGATTTTAGCGCGATAAGAATACGACATCCTGTGTAATAAAAATGTCTCTTAACTAGTATGTACCTATTCGTTGATGGTGGATTTTTTTACAGAAAAAATAATAAAAGATCTCCTTAATTCTATGAAAGAAAATGTTTTTACCTGTTGATTAATGTATAATTATAATTAGCTTACTTAAATTTAGAAAGAACATATGTACATTTTAATATAGGATGTGATTTTTAAAATTATTTAAGGTTAGTGTACAGATATAGAAATTTAGACGCTGTTACCAACGGAAGCGCGCACAGAGACCTAGAAGTTTTAAAAGGAACTTTAATTACCTAAATACAGTTATTCATGCTCCTTGAGGATTTTTCTGCGTGTGCCTCTGTACGACTCATATTTTAATATATTTTTTTAGTGTATATATTATCTGTTATTTTAACAAAATTAGTACTCTTATTATTGTAATTTCACTGCCTCTATTCCTATAACGTTCAGATTTATGAGTTATGCCGCGTTTATCTGCAAAATGTAGAATCTTCGAAATTTCGTTGTTTAAATCTTTGATTCTAGTAGAATTTACTCGTAACTATCGGTGTTTGCATATCATGTTAAATGATTATTCTGAAACGTGGACCAGTGATTTATATGCATAAGTCTGAACTAATTCTGTATTGTTAATACTTTGTTAATATTTTGTAATCACTATTACTCTCATTTTTAATAAAAAAAAATACATTATTGACAAGTTTTTGATTTCATGGTTTTCTTCCATTGAAACAAATTTTGCATTCGTCCTGCCAGTGACAGACCACGACTTCTCTAAGTTAATTAACAGGAAAAAAGATGGATTCCAAAAACTTATTGAGAAAGAGAACACTGAGAACAAATAAAAATTGGACAACACATGAACACAAAGTATACTTTAACAGGTCAAGCAAATTATATACATTTTAACTTTCGACCGCGCCAATATCCATTTGGCTTGATGACGGTCTCGGATGCTAGAGCCTGGCAGGACTATTGCCTTTTTACCCTAGTCATCGCTGTAGACCTGGACCGACCTCGTGCAGGGCGGGTTAGTTTGCTTTACGAACGGCCCCACTCACAAATGTGAGCAGTGCCGAAGATTTCGGCCAACCTCCCTGGGTCCTGGCTGATGAACTCTGCTGGCTAGGGCCTCTTCTGGCGTTCTTCTGTCTTCGTCTTCTTTCTTCGCCAGCTTGTCACTCCCGGGGGTAGCCATCGGTCTGTCAGGGACTGTGCGTATATTCTGTGACTTGGGATTGACTGCCAGTTCACAGTGTCAATTGACACATTGTCATCTGGATCATCGGACAAGGTGAGGATGAACTGTGTAGCTCTAGGAGGTGAAGGCCTAAGTGCTCTCTTAGCACTTTCGTCCTTCACGGAGCCAGGGGAACAACGGGACTGGTCGGTTTACTGACCGGTGCCCGCAAGGTTTGTGGGAAGCTGGTTGGTTGAGTCATGTCTTTTCCGTGGGTTGGTCCATCTGTAAGGAAAGGATTAGTTATACTTACTCGTTGTCCAGTAACTGTACCTTCGGCCTCTTGTGCCTCGGTGCGTCGGCCAGATCATAGGAGGTGGCCTCCCTGATCAGCGGGTTCCTGTGCTCCTCAGCTAAGGTGTACAGTTTCTTCGCTCTATCCCGGATGATTTCGGTGACTGGTGTGTACTCCAGGTCCCTGAAGATGTCAGTGTTTCTAACGTACCATGGTGCGCCCACCGCTGTCCTGATGGCCACGTTTTCCACGGTTTGGATTTTCTTCAGACAGGTCTTCGCTTGGTATCCCCATGCTACGGAGGCGTAGGTCAGCTGTGGTCTGATGAGTGCTTTGACTAGCAGAAGCTTGTTCCTCAGACTGAGCCTGCTCTGGTTCCCTACCATTGGGTAGATGAGAGCTCTCGTCAGCTTGGCCTTTACCACGATGGCTTTGGTGTTCTGTCTCCATGTCAGGCCTTTGTTCATGATTACGCCAAGGTACTTGACGGAATCGTGCCATTGGATGTCTTCGGCGAACATGGAAACGTGTCCTGTGGGGGTTTCCGTGCATCCTTTCCTGAAGAGAATCGTCTGGCTTTTCTCCGCGTTGACTGCGACTTTCCACTTGATGC
Organism: Rhamnusium bicolor; assembly: GCA_029963845.1. Classification (NCBI taxonomy): domain Eukaryota; kingdom Metazoa; phylum Arthropoda; class Insecta; order Coleoptera; family Cerambycidae; genus Rhamnusium; species Rhamnusium bicolor. The sequence goes on from JANEYF010005806.1 coordinate 49,893, forward strand.
AGCATTCTTCCAGAAGAGAGGCTGCCTCTTGGAGTCTTCTGGTGGCTGTTCTCGTTCTTCAGGATCTGGCCGTGAGGGCCGTGTCGTCCGCGTAGAGTGCCATGGCGGTGCCTTCGGCCCTTGGAAGATCAGAGGTGAAGACAGCGAACAGATGGGGGGACAACACAGAGCCTTGGGGGACTCCATCGGTCCATCGGTCAATACGCGGACACACAGTTCCTGATCTTCACTCGCATCTGTCTCCCGTGCAGGTATGATCTAACTAGTTTGACGAGTGCAATGGGATAACCCATACTCATCATTTTAGCTAGAAAACCATCGTGCCAGACCCTGTCGAAAGCCTTCGCAACGTCCAGGAGTAGTGCCGCCGTGACCTGTCTTTGGTTGAAACCTTTGGTGACTTCTTCGGTGATCCTGAGCACTTGGAGTTCCGTACTATGTCCTGTGCTGTACGCGAGCTGTTCATCCGGGATGATTTGGAGCTCTTCGGTTTCTTCTTCTATTCTTCTCAAGATGACGCGCTCGGCTACCTTGCTCACAGCTGAGAGTAGGCTGATGGGCCTGTAAGAGGAGGGAAAGAGTAGTTGCTTATCTGGTTTCGGGATGACTACAACGTCGGCCTTCTTCCACCTGTCCGGGAAGTATCTGAGCCTCAAGATCCCATTGGTGATGTTCACCAGGGCTGCCACCCCTTTCCTGGATAGCTTCTTGAGGGCGATGTTTCCGATCTTGTTACATCCTGGAGCTTTCCTCGGCTTCAAGCTCCTTAGAATCTCCTTGACCTCCTCTGGAGTGGTCGGACAGATGTGATCATCGTCTGGCAGGCAGAGCATCCGACGCACTCTGCGTTCCACGTCCTCAACCCAATCCTCGTCCGCATCGTCGAGTTGGTTTTCCCTACACTGCAGTTCCAAGCTGTTCGCGAATGATTCGACTTTTTCCTGGCGAGTGTAGACAATCCCATTTTCTCCGTGGATTGCGGGCATTGATTTCGGCCTGTTCCGCAGAGCACGCTGGGTGTTCCAGATGCTTCTGTCCTGTGGGTCCAGCGATTTCAGGTGACGCTGCCATCCTTCTTGACGGTGTTCCTGGAGGGCATCTTTGACTCTCCTGTTCAGCGTGTTATAGGCGTACCTGTCATCAGGGAGTCTACTCCTTTGGGCCCTTTTCTTCGTCCTTCGTCTGTCCCGAATCAGCTGCCTGAGGCCGCGAAATAGAGATAATTTTATACTACTGTCCAGTCGGCAAAAGAGGGCCAGGTTTCTGCGAAACCATATACTTGGCATATAATATCTCACCCAATGAGTAGGTGCGGATACAAACGATCACAAAAATTTGCCATTTGATTTATTTCATTTACACTTAATTGTGAATGGAATGCAGAAATCACATTCTTTCTCCGGGTCTTCTTTCCCCGACCAGACAGTAAATGGAACCATGACGATCTGACACTATTAGACTTTTAAAAAACTTTTTTTTTTCAATAAATTAGCACCATATTTTGAATTTTTAAAAATATTTTTTTTCAAATTGAAAGTGCTCTGAAATTACAAATATCTGTTTCAACATAAATTAATATCATGAATAACTTTTGTTCTTAACGTCATATCTTATTTTCAAAAAAAAGAAGTAAGTAAATTCCAATACCTATTAAATTTTCCAAAAGTGAATGTGAAAATGGTGGAATACTAGTAAGCTGTAATAAGAGCAAGAATGATAAATTCAAAAATATGTTTGAGGAAAATGTCTCTGATTCTTACAAAATTAAAGAAGTCCATGGCATATCCTAAAGTGAGATTTGTAGGAATTCTGAGAAATATCAGGAAGATGAATTGTTTGAATGTATTATTAAATGTAATAGGCACCTTATTGCAAAAAATTCTGTGTGTAAACTAGTTAAACTATTTCCAACAAGGAAAAACAGACATATATTTCAGGCAGTTGTCCAACTTAAAAAGAATACTGACCCATGGTATTTCTTAAAAATATCTTTATTCTTTTTAAGGTGGAAAAACAACGTTCACTTTCGACGGTAGTCATAGGGAGAGTACACAAGATTTTTAACAGTTTGACATTTTCAGAAAAAGTATTGCACAAATTATTGTTAATAAAAAGCTGTAACAAAGCAACTGCACCTTCACTATTGGAAAAATCTTCTCGGCTATATAATACTTCTAATTCAGTTTTAAGTTTCTATTGATTTATGACTGGATACTCCGTTTTAACTAATTTAAACATATCTTGAGGAAAGCTTTTTTTATAATCTTTAAATCGATCTGCGTGAAATAACTGAGACACTGCTAAATGATTACTGAAGCCAAACCTGTTTTTGATCTCAGATGTAATTATATCACAAACTTCTAATGAAATTCTCCTTTTTGATTCTTCCGTTTTACATCTCTGGGCAGACTGCATGGATGTCTCCTCCAAATAGTTATTCTAAATTTTATTTCTGATGTCTTCAATTTTACTATTAAAAACGCCAATACACTTATTTACTGTTATGACATCGATATTACATTTTTGTAATTGATTGAACAGTATATCACAATGAGGCATAACTAAATGAAAAAAATTTAACCAGTAAAGAAAATGTTCATTTTGTAAGTAGTTTTTTAAACCAATAGCTTGGTTTAGAGTGTTGTATTCTAATTCATTATCAATGATTTTTTCTAAACAATCTAATAATTCTGTTCGATAGGTATAAACAGTCTCTATGCACTTTGTATTAAAATTCCATCGTGTTGGAGCCGCTTTAGGTAATCTCACCTTAACAACATTATCTGACACGGCTGTTCTTTTTAGCGATTTTCCAAAGAATGAAAAAAAGCTATGTAAATTAGCAAAAAAAATTTTTATGCGATTATCCTGACTTGATGCTTTTTGTAAAGAGGGGATACGAAATCCTGCGATCTAGATATTTGAATAGTATTGTGCATAGAATGAACTAGAAACTTTATTTTTGCGTATATCCCATGGATACTCTTGATGTTCAAATGTATCCTTGGACATCCTGGACACATTTTGAACCTAAAATGGACGTCCAATGGATGTTGTGTCCTGTATGGGACAATGTTAGAAGCAAATAAATGATGCATTGACACAATGCTATTATCTGTATATCTATTAATTCTTTGATCGAAATTTGTATTATTATCCCCATCCGCCTAAAGATTAAGGTGGCTGCTATCATAAAAGTAAATTGCACGTGGCACGTGCAATTTAGAAGAGTAAAACTGTAGTAATGGGTTGCAGATTCTAATTATTATTTTTAAATTGTTATTATTTTTGAAAATAAAAGTACCTGGAGTAGTTTTTTACATGACAATTATAGGTTACTTTCTTTTTTTTTATTTTGACATAAGGACAGCATTTCGAAGGCTCTAGCCAACTACTCCACCAAGCCGGTGCGGACCTGGAATGTACTATTTACTCACGTACTTTATTTGTAGTAATCTTTTCTGCGAATAAAAACGTAATTCTTTTTTAAATAAAAACCTTAAACTATATTCACTTTTTTATTTTGACGGTCTACCGATTTTTCCAATATGTACTGACACCAACACTAGTCTAGTCAGACACCATAACAGCAAATAGGAGAACTCGTGTGATAAATTTGATATAATTCTTTTACGTACATATGTATTTACAATGCGCATAGCATTTCCAAGAACTTGACCTTGTTAATATCACAGTGTAATCTGTGCTAACATTGGGTGAGCGCCGCCATTTCAACAAAATTAAACAGTTGCAGGTTATAGGTTATTTATAGCAAAGGCAAAGAGTGGCAAAGACTGTTTGTTGCAGTTAGTCGAAATAGGTTCGTCTAGGAGCACGTGGTTTATCGTGTGCGTTCCGTGTACTTTGTTATCATGAGTATGAACGCTTTTAGGCTTATAGGAGATACACTGCATGTATTTGCTATAACAATACTTTTACTGAAAATACTTAGATCGAAATCATGTGCAGGTGAGTGAATAATCTTTGCTTCGGATTTAAAATGAGCAGTGGCGTTACCAGACTTAACCTTAAGGTGGCCAAAGTAATAAAACTAGGATTAAAAATAAAACGAAAAGTTCTGTTTTTTAAAATATGGACACACCAGATTCATACAGTTCAATGTTGCCAGTTTGAACAATTGCATGATTTAAACTAAAGCTAATTTTACGTTAAAAAAATGACCAAATGTTTCTAAAAAAGTGACTTTTTAGTGCCTAAAAACAGATGAAAAGTGAACATTCTTGGATAAATTAAATACAAATAAATTCAATTGACAAAAAATATTTATGTAATTCAACAATTCTTTTCATGTGTCATTTGAGATGGAATCGCTTTATGTGCTCGTTACTGAGAATTATGGAAAGTACGTTAATATTAATCTGGCCAAGACAGTTCCCGATTTAAAATTTGATGTTGGATTACTGCGAAATGGCATATTAGCGGTAATCCAACGCTGTAAACTGCTACTTAATGCTGTAAAAGTTTAATTTGTTTATATTTTTGATGTAGGTCTAAAAGATTATCACAAGTGTTATGACATTGTATTACAGTACCATATAATATACTGTGTGTAAAGCACTCCAAACAGATATTTTATTTCTCAGAAAGATCGAAAAATTTGGCGAGCATTTTAAGATATTTTCTGAGTGGGAAAACTTAGGTAAAATGTTTAAAATTTGTTGCAAAACGCCACAATTCATTATTCATCAATATATAGTCTACATCTAAATCGACCTAGTGCCGAAAATATTGTGATTTTTTCTCATTTGTTTATGGTATGAATTTCCCTTTATAATAAATTGCACAAGAATTGCAAGAATATTACCCAGGGTATTACACAAGTATGCATGCTGCACAGTGGAGCAACAAATCTTACCCAACCCCAACTATTGCATGCTGGTTACCCCCTTGGATATCTTTCTAAAATTACACTATACACAACGTTTTGAATAACACAAAGAAACAAAAATATTCGGGGGACCATTGACAGGAAATGGCGTGTGATTATGATATGAAGTTGAAGTTTTGCTTCTCAAGGGTCATTCCTTACCGTGTTAAAATTTATTACACGAGAGGGAAGTTTAAATCTTGTTAAGTGAGGACTACCAACAATGGAGCTTTAAGTGACTAAAAGTGACCTTTTTTGAGAAAAGTGTCTTTTAATGACTTCATGGAAATAAAGTTACTCAAGTGACCCCGTTGGAAGCCCTGCTAAAGTTGATTCACTTTCTATTGTCCTAACTAAAAATTGATTATCGGGTTGTTAAGTTGGCCATTATTTTTTAGGTTAAGTAATATTAATGGCATGACATAAAAAATCATGATTGGCACTGACAGCGGTTTTTAATTAAAAAAACATTGTTGTCCAACTTAATGCAAAAATCTACCCTTAACCAGGACATCAGAAAGTGCAAAGATAGATTTTCGCGTTGTTAAGTTGGCAATCATTTTTAAGGTTAAATAATGTCATTAACGACATGACTTAAAAAACAGGATTGATACTGACAGCATCAGTTTGAAATTAACAGGAAATTTTATTTGTCCAACTTAACAAAACGAAAATGAATTTTTAGTTAAGACAATAGAAAGTGAATTAAGTTTACCTAAAAACAGTTCACTTATAATATAGAATTTGAATTTTCATGGTGTAGTTTTTGGACAAAATAGTGTAGCCAGGTGTTGATAATAATAGGTGTAAAATTTTCTTATTGATTTTACATAGGTAATAATTAATTATTTTGGTTTTTAAATAATTAGTGTTAGTTTAATGTGTTAAATGTGTATTGTTAAAAGAGAACTGACTAAAAATTATGTTGTTGTTTTTATTTGTGTTTATTGACTTGTAGATTGATTGTGATGAAGCCTGATATTACAGGAGAAACCGGTCAATCTCAGTAACATGTTTTTATTTTACTCCACAAAAATTCAAATTCAATTCAAGGTGGACCAGATTTTATCGGAACACTCAGAGACGATAGAAGACGCCAAAATATGATGGATTTTTCATATAAACTATAGCCAAAAATGTTTAATTTTCGAGATAGAGGGCGTTTTAATTTATTTTCGTTTTTCCCATATTCTTCGGAAATAATTGAGATTTTGTTATGAAATTCGGAAGGTGAACATTGCGTACACCAGTGCACTTCTCACCATAGTTTTCATCCCTCAATTCCAACCAGAGGCCTGACAGTGTGGGAGTGGTGTAACGAAAGTAGTGGTAAGAATAATTTTGACCGTTTTACTGTTTTTATTTGTATTTCCGCCATTGTATTGTTTTGTCCGAAGTACCTGTTTTCCGAATAAGTCGGAGATATACGGGAAATTTCGCGATTCGTTGATAAAGTTCAACGACAAGCCTCGAAATTTGTCGGTTGTCATTTTATTGTGTATTGACGTAAAGATAGGACTTTTATACCTCGATCTCTGAAAAGAGTCCCATCTCAGTCGTACTTGCATTAAAGTGCCGGTGAAATCTTTATACCTCGGTCTCTAAAAAGGTTTTTATTGGGTGCACGCGAAGTGGCACCAGTGACGTTTTTATGCCTCGATCTCTGAAAGGAATTTCACCAGGTGCCCCACCGGGCCGTAATATACAAACCGTTTCGCTCGCAACACGTAGTCAAGAAGCCCTAACAAGGGACATCAACAGCTAATCTAAATATATAGCACGCTCGCGATTAGACAGTCATATAAAGTTCAAAATACCCCTACTGTACTGAAGGGTGCCAAAGTGACACGACACACACACAAATAAGCATTGTGGTGGTTAGTACGTCACAGTGTCGAAGATATTCTTCCCGAAAAAAAAACGGTACGCTATTTTTCTTTCTTTTTGACGTATTCACTATGATTAGTGCACAAAAAAGTTTTCCTATAATTTTTTGACAGGATGCAACGTCTTTGAGTTAAACTTATTTCAAAATCATTCATCCCCTACTTATCAATTAGCTGTTAATTGAGAATTGTTTAAAAGAATTACATGGTTTTGCATTTTTCCTCTAACACAATTTCAAATGGAGAGACGGAAACTATGTTTTAAGATGTACGCAACTTGTACCTTCTAAATTTCATAATAGGTGCGTTCTTTCTAACTGAGATCTGAGTTAATCTAATCATCGTAACCGTAAAATAACTTAGATTAGCTGAAATCTCAGTTATTTCTGAAGAAATGCTCCCTCTATCACGAAAACTAAACATTTTAGCTATAAGTTTATATGACAAATCCATCCAATTATTTTGACGTATTCTATCGATTCTCTAAATTTTCTGATTAAAATCTGGCCTACCATGTATATCAATAGTGGACACAAAAACCAGTAAAAGTTAATTTATTATATTTATCTGTCATTATTCTTATTTTCATAGCATATTGAAGGGGAGGGCAACGACCCCGGTGTGTCCTTTGTCTGCAAATGTGTAACCTCCCGTAATGTTTCATTTAAACAACTTGCAGAGTTGGATAAACGATGACACTTTTTAGGGTTGAAAATTTTCTTTCAGTCTCTAAAGCAGTGGCGACTAGTAAAATGGTATTATACCCAAATGGTATTTCATATCATGACTCTCACTACTTAAATAAAGACATTTTGCAAAAAAATTAAAATAAAAAAAAAAGTTGCCCCCCCAATTAAATTTATTGTTGTATTCTAAACCCAAATATTTAACTGTGTCAACACGAGTTGGCATCCCGTTAATTAATTTATAATTATAGGTATGTAATTAAATTATACTTATTAGTTACTAGCACATTGTTATTTATTGAAATATAATGTATTATTAATGCTTTGGATATATGTATACAATATCTAAATACACAACACAAATTTAATTTCATATCATCACTCATCAGCACAGACAAGTGGAATATTTTATAACGTCAGGTCTATCATTTATAAAAATGTCTTAACAAAGCCCCCAAAGTTAACCCTTCCCGATTGAGGCTTTTTCTTAGATTTAGTGCAATTGTATTTAACGACGAAATTTCTTTGCCGTTAATATGCGGCGGCATTGTGTCTGTGAAAATTATATAATTTCATCAACCCTGTCAAAGGCTTTTGCAAAATCAGTACATACTTTGCACGTTTTATCGATATATTTGTGGTCTCATATCTAAGATAATTTAAGACCAGGAAGTTCGATAAAAAAATCATAGATAATACTACAAAGAGTAAAGGTGCCAACAGATACACTTACATGTCTTAAAACATGAACGCCCGTTCATGTATAGTAGGAGAAACCGCTAACAGTAAAGTTATTATTATAATAAAAACAGAAAGACGTATTTTTGTCAAAAAAATGAAAAAAAAAAATAATATTAATAAATAATAACATCCTAAAAAAATAATATTTTTCAAGCACTGAACTACAAAAGCACAAAAACGGAAATAAATAATACAGTTGATATCACAAAATTCACTTCTTCACTTCACACCACTTCACTGTACCTCACCTCACATCGCTTCATTCTCTGATTCCTCGTTCAAATTTATAATAAATTTATTTTCCACCATTTATATGACATTCAGCAATTTTTAAATAATCATCATCAATGAGAGCTAACATTTTCAGGATCATCAGTTGGCGCCACTGGTGAGTGTTGTCATGTCAAAAGTTATTGTTAGGCGCGGGAAAAGTTTATAGTGTTCCGTTATAATTATTTCGTACACCAGCAAATAAAAAACCTTGTTAATTGTGCCTCAGTGTTGTGCAGTTCCATTTTGTTCGGAAACAAAAGGCGGACATATGCTTCCGAAAGACAAAACTTGCAGTGGTTGATAGCAATGGCGGTTCGTGGGTCAAGAGATAGGAAGGTCAATTAGAAAAGTTTACTGTATTACCTACCTTTTTAAGTGATTTAAAGCCGATCCTCTGGTCTTTTTGAGATACAAAGTGGTCAATTACTTTTTCATTAAAGTCTTTTATCTTCTTTATTAATGCCTTTTCTATGATAAGCATAGCTAAAGAAAATAATCTTTCCTGACCCATGGTATTTCTTAAAAATGTCTTTATTCTTTTTAAGGTGGAAAAACAACGTTCACTTTCGACGGTAGTCATAAAGAGAGTACACAAGATTTTTAACAGTTTGACACTTTCAGAAAAAGTATTGCATACATTATTGTTAATAAAAAGCTGTAACAAAGCAACTGCACCTTCACTATTGGAAAAATCTTCTTTACTATATAATACTTCTAGATCAGTTTTAAGTTTCAAACGATTTATGACTGGATAGCTTTTTTTTATAATCTTTAAATCGATCTGCGTGAAATAACTGAGACACTGCTAAATGATTACTGAAGACAAACCTGTTTTTGATCTCAGATGTAATTATATCACAAACTTCTAATGAAATTCTCCTTTTTGATTCTTCCGTTTTACATCTCTGGGCAGACTGCATAGATGTCTCCTCCAAATAGTTATTCAAAATTTTATTTCTGATGTCTTAAATTTTACTATTAAAAACGCCAATACACTTATTTACTGTTATGACATCGATATCACATTTTTGTAATTGATTGAACAATATATCACAATGAAGCATAACTAAACGAAAAAAATTTAACTAGTAAAGAAAATGTTCATTTTGTAAGTAGTTTTTTAAACCAATAGCTTGGTTTAGAGTGTTGTTTTCTGATTCATTATCAATGATTTTTTCTAAACAATCTAATAATTCTGTTCGATAGGTATAAACAGTCTCTATGCACTTTGTATTAAAATTCCATCGTGTTGGAGCCGCTTTAGGTAATCTCACCTTAACAACATTATCTGACACGGCTGTTCTTTTTAGCGATTTTCCAAAGAATGAAAAAAAGCTATGTAAATTAGCAAAAAAAATTTTTAGGCTTTTATCCTGACTTGATGCTTTTGGTAAAATTAAATTTAGTTGATGAGCGTAACAATGAATAAAATTTGCTGAAGGATAACTTTTTTTAATTTTGGCTTGTACACCTCCAAAAAAAGCACCACTCATTACTGATGCTCCATCGTAACTTTGTGCTATCAATTTTGCAGGACTTTCATTAATTTTCAGACATTCTAACTCTTTTAAAATTACATCTGTCAAATGCTGCGATGTCGTTCCTTGAGGCTGAATAAATTTCCAAAATCTCTCACATACAACACCGTCTAAAACGTACTTAAACACAAAAACTACTTGTACTTTATTCATAACCCAACTTATGTCCATCTTTCAGTTTTAATATATTTTGTACAACACTCATATTTAATAGTAAACACCAAAAACACTGTTTTACTTAATTTCACAAGTAGAGATTTACTAATAAAATGTTCACAAATAAAAACATTAAAAACAACGCGACAGAATTTACCAACCAACGCGTACCTAGTCAGCGACGGCTCTACTGAAACTGAACTTCATGCGTTATCGTTTCCGTAAAATGTGTCGGGAACATTGTCCCCGCCAGTGTTTTCTGTCTCTTTTGCTTTCTGACGATTCGCGCATAAGTCTATTTCACTTTAATTCGTTGTAAATTCGGTCCGTAGCTAGCGTTGAGGACAAGTTGTGGACTGACCCAAGATTTTTAAATTCTATAAATGAATAATGTAATGAATATGAATGTAGAGGCTCGGTGCTCGGCGGGGATACGAAATCCTGCGATCTAGATATTTGAATAGTATTGTGCATAGAATGAACTAGAAACTTTAATATATTTTTTAAGAATATTAAAAATATATATATTATATATTTTTAAACTTCAGAAAATGAATAGCTCTATTTTTTTATTTGTATGTAGGAGGTCATTGACCAAATGACCCTATAGAAGTGGTTGATAGATATAACTTTACTCCTTCGAAACATTCGTGTGTTTGCAAGGAACATTTTAATCCTGACGATTATGCGTTACCAAACGAGTCTACTACAGAAAATCGTAAGTAATAATCATGCACATTCGTTGTTTTCATTATGCTCATTCTTGATATAGCCTAACTTTAATGACATAAGACACCTCCGATAGGTATAATAATTTCCCTACTGACCAAGTAAATTACTACTCTCCCCTTCTGCCATCATTGTGTTAAATGTTTTTCAGCTAATTTTTATAAAGATTACTATAAACTAGCGTTAAAAAGTCATAATAAACATTAATGTTCAGTGACATTGACCTTTCCATACAGTAGCACCTCTCGTGGTGAATTCAAGCGCCGTAATTACTTTCTTAATTCCAGTCCTCCTTGTTAATTTTCGACATTTCATTTTGAATAAACTCTACGAATTTGTTTCGCCTGCTCGTTCAAATGTAGCCGATTTTTCTTACTGAAAACACTGATGAACTTTGATTTTCCTTATCACTGTAATCACTATCACTTTCATTTTCACAAACACAATATGATGTAGATGTAGAGGCCTTCCACGGTTGAAACATTTTTACACTAAGTACGATAACCTTCTTAAATTGTTTTCAAAAACACACCAGCAAATAAACAAATATAAAATAATTATGCTAAACAAATCGGTAACAAAACTAAATGCGAACTCCGACTCGTTCGCGTACCAACAAAAGCAACAATCACGTTTCTCGCTGTAATGTAAACGGTGTAAAAGAAGATGTCATGTATTAGACATTTTCCGCCCTCATGCCGCGTCTTACCTCGCACGTCTCGTCACTAAACCGATTTCTCGTACTATATATGGTATTCATGTCTTGGTAATGATGATAAGCGCGACCATCGCCATTCCGATAATACTCCCACCCTGACATCGAAAAATCCTACATAATTTATATTTGGGCGCCTATTCGAAACAAGTGGACGTACAACAAAAATGTATAGAACATTTTTTATAAAGATGGCAGGAAAAGCTCAATCTCTCAGGGGGTGCAAGATTAATATGTAAGTTCTGAGACCCAATTAAATTGATTACAATAATTAATTCCAGCTTGTTCGGAATTATTCCCGCACTCAACTAATTTAAATGACTGCTGATTGACCTTTATAAGAGGGACGCAACTTGGCATATCAATTTGACAATTAAAGTCATGACAGTTAAAGTCACACTTTTACAAGCGAGATACTTATTATTTTACTAAAAATATTTTATTATTTCGACGCTATATTTGTTTACAAGTTACAGGAATAAATCACACACCCCGTATAACCTTAACTGACCTTAAATTTTCTTCTAGGTATATCTGGAAGGAGTCAAATTCTCTTCGCCCTAGTCTATACGACTAGGTATTTGGACTTGAACGTATACTATTCATTATATAATACTCTCATGAAAATACTCTTCATAACCGCCTCGTATACGGCATTAATACTGATATTTTGGGTATACAGGACAACATACCAACACAAAAAAGATGTATTTTTAACGGAGATACTGATAATTCCATCCTTTATAATGGCTATATGGTTTAATCATGAATTTACACCACTAGAGGTAAGTGAAGATATATTTGCCGATTGACTGGACATTTGTGAAAATGCAGATTTTTTTTCAGTTAGTATATTCTCACATAGTACAATATTGTACAGGGTGATTCAAACTTAACGCATCGGTCCTATTATTCCGGGAAGGTGGCAGTTAGATAAGAAACTATTTTTACAAGTTTTAAATATTGATATAAGCTACCTATTGCGATATAAATGATAACTTTAACTTGACGACGCTGGGACGTCTCAAATATATTTTTTCCAGAAACACCCTTTTTCTAGCACGCCACTGGAAAGCATATTCTCAGAATCTTTGATATTAGTATTAACAGTGATACAGAAATTGTATTTATTGTTCTAACAATGTTTATACATCAAGAAAAAGTTTATGTTATTTATTTTTGGAGGGGCAAGAAAAATTTTCGACGACGTTTATACGCCGAAGGGTACCCAGACAGATGTATATTTCAGATTGTAAAATGTTCCTGAAATTGAAAAGGAACCTAAGGGTAATAAAAATGCATTTTTTATAGAAAAATTTAAGAAATTACCAAACGTTCTCAAACTGAGGCGTCCACTGCACAAGTTTTGCAATATTTTGATGAAAATCATACGAAATGCGCCCTCAAAACTTTTAGTGTCATACAGTTCGGGTCAAAGAATGTTATAGAGCAATAAACTTCAAAATTTTAAAGCGAATTATTATTATAACAATTACTTAAATCACCGTAATTCATTGCAAAATTTATAATACATTTTTAAATCAGGCTTATTTTCATTATATCAATATACCGCCACACAAAAAAAAGTTGTCTGAAATGTACATGCAATATATGGTTTCCGTAGTATTTTTTCCCGCTGAACACGAATCCGGTATCAGAATTGCTCCATCACCATTCAATCTTCAGAAAAATGAAGACCTTGTGCTTACGAGCCGTGCTTTACGTGTAATACATGGTTTCCGAAGTATTTCTTCTCGCCGAACACGAATCCGATATTAGAATTGCTCCATCACCATTCAATCTTCAGAAAAATGAAGACTTTGTGGTTACGAGCCGTGCTTTACGTATATATCTTAAGTATGGTCTTATGTCTCATCCAAAACTTCACATATATTGTAATGTAGTATATTTGGCCCTTACCTTTATTACAAAAAAATTTATTTTCACTTTTCAGATTTTCCAGGCTCTGCCGCATTGAATGGGCAATTACCGGGGCCACGGTTTTAAATAAAGGCAATTAAGTTATATATATAGTCTTATACGTGAAATTGATAACTGAAATCTTTCACCTTCTTAATGTTCATTATCATTTTTCCAAAGATTAAACAATGCTAGAGTATTTTGATCATGATGAAAAATTGCTTGAAATACTAACTTGAAATGCTATATAGCACTTAAATCATCAGTGCAAAAGTTTCATTTTTCTGAAGATTTGGTTAGTTGCAATAATTCAATAATATTTTATTTTACAATTATCACTAGTTTAGTATAGTTATTAGTTATTACAATTCAGATAATGCTTATATTTACTCGAGCAGCACTCAGATATTGACGCATTTATTTCTTTATATATGTATATGTAGTTATGTAAGTTTTCTTTATTTTAATTTTTAAATTAAATTTATATTTGTAATATTTTAAATTAAATTTATATGTGTAATATTAGGATGTCCTATTCATTGAACAAATTTCGTCATCATCATCATCATATTACTCAATTTCCGTTTTAATATTTTTATTTGCCGTCATAGTCTTTTATTTTGAAGATTAAGTATCACCAGCATTACTAGAACTACTACTCGAAGAACTATCACTACTCTCAGAAGATGACGACCGCGCGACTCTCTTTGATTTACATATTTCTCGACATACTGTCAAATTTAAAGAAAAATATATACGCGAAAAACAGTAAAAACACCTCTGATTTATTAGATATAGTCTGAATTTTTAGTAAAGCAATATTAGAAAAATACGACCTTGACAATTTGAACAAAATATATTCACTCTATACACTTCCCTAGTCAAATGTTCTACAACTTTCGTTTCTGGGGCTCCCTGTCGCCAATGGCTCACAGCTATTTATTTATGTTTTGAATTCAATACCAAATTTATGATTTTAGATTAGCGGCAGAGAACCCGCGAACGTTCATAGTGTTTTCTTTGTCTATTAAGTTTCATGAGTTGTTTTATTTAGCAATTGATGTTCTTTTCTGTTTATGGTAATAGGTAAATATTAGGTAAAATTAATTAATCAACACTATAACGCAAATTAATGTAAAATGGTAGAATTCATAGTGTTAAATTAATTAAAATGAAACAAAATTAAATAATAAAATAAAGTAAAATTAACAGTTGAACTAAATTTATTTGGGCCACCGCGTACAAAATATAGATAGCATGTATACGTACAACGTTATCGTACTTCAACCGCTCAACCAAGAATGCCCTCCAGCTCGTCGCTTTTCGTGCCGCTACCAGGGGCTCTCTGCCACTACCCTACTTAGCACAACTCAGCGATTAGATGGTCCTGCTCCCTGCATGCCCCGCAGAGGGACCCTCTCAAGAAGTGGTGCTAACAATAGCGTTTTAAAGCAAAAAAAAAACATTAACGTGTTAAATTATTACAAAGTTTATCTCGTCAAAAAAAACTTCATTTATAAAAAAATAAATCCTTAACTCGGGTTACAGATTACGAGTCCTCCGGTTGCGCAATCTATTTCATCATCGAGGATGACGCACGAATTACAACTTTTTTACTTTTTTAAGTATTATTTTGTTAAATGTGATAATTATGTTATATGATTTGTTTCGAAGGATTTAGATTTTTATTTGAATGGGAAAATATAATTTGATTTAAATGCTTAAGTAAGATATTATCTGAATGGTATTTGTAACATTGTATGAAGTTATATTACATTTAGCTACACTAAATATACAGGGTGATTGAAAAGTAAACCGTATTATTTAAGGGCGAATTCCTCTCATCAAAATAAGACGAAAAGTTCATATTAATAGATAGATATCGTTTATTTAACCACATTATATACAGGTTTGTACATTTGTAGCAAGTCAGAGCACAAAATCTTATAGTTAAAAAAAAAAATTTTTTTGAAAGATCAACAGGGTTGATATATATAAATATAAATATACAAAGCACAAATACAATACATAAGCTATAATGTACATAGTATATCCGTATAAATAAAAACACATATATGACAAACCAGTGTATATACAAACATACATACATATATGCACATACATATACACATGCACATACATACACATGTACACACATGCATGCAACATATACACACATATACATACACACACATACATACACACACATACATACACCTATGAACACACATAAAACAAAATTAAACTAATTAACAAATTTAAACTAAATATCGGGTAGTTCTGCTCCACATCAATATAATAAATACAATGCGATTTTAAATGGGTAATCTTTTATCATCTATTATTATTTATCAATTTCTTGTTTATTAGGAGTGATGCCCGTAAATAATCTTCAATTGAATGAAAACAATGTTTTAATATAATACTTCTAACATTGTTTTTAAAACGATTTAAATTTAGTGACTTTACTTCAGGGGGTAATTTATTATACAAATTAAAATTTAATGAATTACTTTCAGACTTTTTCAGCCTAAAACGAGGTATCCTTAGTAAATTTGCAGATCTTGTACTATAGTTGTGTAAATCAGAGTGGGTATCAAAACTACTGACGTTTTTATGTATTTCAATTAGAGAGAAGTATATATGTAAAGATGGTAAAGGCATTATACCGAATTTTAAGAATAGTGGTTGACAGTGTTCCCTATTATTATTAATTCCACTGATTACTCCGACAGCTCTCTTTTGAAGACGAAAAATTCTTATGGCATGACTTGAATTACCCCATAAGGTTACTGCATAAGAAATACGCGAATGAAACAATGCAAAATATGCAGAAAGTAGTGTGTTGAAACCCAATAGGTACCAACTTCAATTTGCGTAATAAGAAAATTACACTTGTAAGTGTTTTCCCCAAATAGTCAACATGACTGTTCCAATTTAAATTGTCATCTAATATAACCCCCAACAACTTAACGCTTTCTCCCTTATTGACGCTATGATTCGAAGATACAACAAGTTTCTGTGATTTATCACCGTTTATTTTAAGTTTATTTGTAATAAACCATTTGTTAGCAATTTTTTCAATTTGATTTAAACTATCGAGAAGATTTGAACAGTCTCTATTTGAAGCAATTAAAGTTGTATCATCGGCAAAAAGGACACATTTATACGGCTGGAGAAAATAGTGAATATCGTTTATAAATAATATAAATAGAACTGGTCCCAACACAGATCCTTGGGGCACGCCATGTTTAACATCGCTGAAGTCTGAATTTAAGTTGTTGATACTGACTAATAATAATAATAGTAACAATAATATACATATATAAAGTGGAATATCAGAAATAACAAAGTTAATGGGGATGGTACTCACACAAAATTTCCCTCATATCTCTCTTAGTATTATTAGAGACCTATCAACCCCTATATCATTGTGTGCATGAGAACATGTTTTAATCAAAAATGTAATAATATACAGGGTATCCAGTTTAAAAAAATAAAATTAATAACTGTAGCTATTTTGTGTGAGCTTCCATTGTGTTTCTGATATGATTTTCAAAATTTACATAAAATGTCCTATAACCATTTTTTCGTAATAATAAAAATAACGAAATCACCCTGTACACTGTACAGTGATATAAATTCTGTGCAGTTATTTTTAATAGTTTTTCCAGTTAATCGACATCATTGTCAACATAGGTAATGTTGACACCGAATTTGACAACTTTTAAAGTGCAGTAGGCCATTGTTAAACCTGAAAATAAATAATTGTTATTTATTTTTCTAGATTTTTTGGACTTTCAGCATTTACCTAGAAGCTGTAGCGATCCTGCCTCAATTCTACATGATATATAAAATAAAGCAATTGGAAAGAAGTATGTTCTTTTACTTAGTTACGCTGGGGCTCTACCGATCATTTTATATTTTCAACTGGGTATATCGATACTTCACTGAAAGTCATTTCGATCTGATAGCTGATGGAGCTGGAGTTCTATATACATTTTTGTATATCATGGCTGCAGCGGAGTTACTTTTCAACGGGATTAAGATCATTAACGAAGAAAAAGGAACCCTACTAAAGAGGAACATTTTCTTTATAAGTAATAATGAACCATTGGATGAACATTTACATTCGGATTATGATCGATTGGACAGTGAAAAAAATGTCACCATTGTACCACAAATAGCAAAAGTCTAAATAAATTAATTAATTATTACATTTTGATTCACCTGTCACGAAGACTGAAGAAAAGTAAATTCTCAATCAATCACATACTTAATTAGTTTGTTTTAAAAGTTGTCTATTTTGTATTTTATCTAAAACAATAGTTATTTATGAGACAAGGACGAAAAATGCAGTTTACCGTATGAATACGAAAAACATTTTCGTCCGTGTGTCATGCACTATTTTTTTATTTGAATGTAAGAGGAAAATAATAAATTTTTATTTCTTATATTTATTTTAATTGAAGAATCTGATCGTAATCGACTTCGTCACTTTGACACAATCTGATAAAAATATCATGACAGTTTGTTTCATTTGATTATGATATCCATTATTTTGTTTACCGTCCGAAAAGTACTTTTTCTACGACCTCTATAGAAAGTAATATTTTCCACCCTCAGATGTGGATATAAAATGGTACTTTCCCTCCCTAGGGGGCAAAATAGTAGGGAGGAAATCATTTTCTATCCGAAAGATAGTGGACAGATATCTGTTGGAAGAGGACCTAGCCAGGTAGCCATTCCACAAGAATCGGCACGTATATAGGCGAGAGAGGTCCACGGAGACAGCCCTTCACGCCGTCGTGCATAAGGGGGTCACCCTAGCAGTATTTTTTTATATAGAGGGAGCCTTTGATAAAGCAAGGACTACTACTATCTGCGATGCCCTTCGGACTAGAGGTACTGCTCCAGTACTGGTCAGATGGGTGAAATCTGCGCTGGAAGAGAGACGAGTTAGTGCTGCTTTGGGAGACTGCCCATTGGACGTCGGGGTGAGGGGCGGCTGTCCACAAAGCAGCTGCCTATCACCCCATCTATGGTGTCTAATAATGGATGGTCTCTTGGAGCGCCTAACTTCGGAAGGATTTTATGCGCAGGCATATGAGGACGACGGGCTGGTCCTAGTGACCGGCCGCTTCTTAAATGTCGTTTGCAACAGAACGCAGGTAGCTTGTAGAATAATAGAAAGATGGTGCGGCGAAACAGGTCTCTCAGTCAATACATCTAAGACTGAGATGATCCTATTCACCAAGAGAAGAAAAATAGAGGACTTTAGGGCACCAACCATGTACGGTGCTTGTGGAGGAGGTTAGGTACCTGGGAGTGACCCTAGATAGCAAACTGTCATGGGAGCTGCATATCGACAACGTCAACAAAAAGTCGACTGCAACCTTCTGGCAATTGCGCCGAGCGGTAGGTAGGAACTGGGGCCTCAACCCACGGATCCTACACGGCGGTCATCAGGCCGAGGCTCCAGTATGGATTACGACCCAAAAGCTGGCAAAAGTCCAAAGACTAGCCTGCCTAGGGATCACTGGCGCAATGAGAAAGACACCGACAGCTGCTCTGAAGGTTCTGCTAGGCCTGCCAACGCTTCCCTCATGGATAAAGAGGGAGGCTATGGCGGCCTACCTGAGAATGCGGGATTCTGGAAGCTGGCAGTGTTCAGGTAGAGCTGAAGGTCACGCAGCAATTGCTGGATTGATGGAGAGGGAAATCCGTCTCTCTGTCCTGAAGGTGAGAGAAGCGAAAGATCAGCTAAGGTTGGAAAGGAATTACACTCTCACTCTTCCCAGTAGGGAGGAGTGGAGTGAAGGAAGAATTAACTTCCGCCCGGACTCTGGTGTGTTACACAGACGGATCTCGGGTGGCCACTAGACCGTCTTCCGGGGCGTGAATATATCTGGAAGGCAAAGAAGTACAGGAGAGTTTTGCTCTAGGCTCGTACACCACGGTCTTCCAGGCAGAGGTTTACGCCATCCTAGCGGTGGCAGGTAGGGCTAAGTTTAGGAATGGGGCGGAACAGATAATATACATCTGCCAGGCTGCTCTAAAGGCGGTGTGCTCCCCCAGGACGAGATCAGCTCTCGTCCAGGAGTGTGGGGATGCCCTAGAAGAGCTGGCTAGGCATAAACAAGTGAGACTAGTAAGGGTCCCGGGACATATGGGAGTTCCAGGCAACGAGAAGGCCAATGAATTGGCTAGACTCGGAGCCGAGGAACCCTGTCACGGGCCTGAGCCTATGTTAGGTATTTCAAGAAGGCAGGTCACAACGGCCCTCAATGAGTGGGCCCACGAGATACTGAGGACGTACTGGAGGACCAACAGGGCCTGCAGGCAAACTCGAGACTTTGTGACGGGGCCGAACAAATCGAGAACGGCCTGGTTGCTGGGACGGAGTCGGAAAACTCTGAATCTCTTAATCGGTGTTCTGACAGGCCACTGCATACTTAGGAGGCATCTATCATTGATAGGTATTGAGGAAGACCCTACATGTCCAAGATGCAGGAGTGATGAAGAGACATCTTACCACTTCCTGGGACAATGTGAAGCGTTTGGGCGCCTGAGACACAGTATCTTCGGTTCTGAGGCGCTTCTAAGGGAGGAGATGAGCTCCCTCGCAATGAGTGACATCCTGACCTTCATCAGAAGATCGGAAAGATTCGATGAGAGAGCAAGAGAAGCACATGGCTGAGAGGACAGCTGGGGGTTGGTAAAAAGGGCCCGTCTGTGGCCTACTTGCCAGGCGTCAGCCTCCCCCACCATTACCATTACAAAGTACAGGGTGGGCAAATTTCGATGTTTGTATAGGGTAACTCGGTAACTGTAAGAGATAGAAAAAAAATGAAAAACAATCTCGATCTCTCGTTTTGAGACAAATTCACTGTTGAAAACAAAAATTTGCTAGGTATCGTCTTTTGTTTTCGAGTTATAAACAAAAGTTCGATTTTTCGACTTTTAGACACGTCAATATCTTGGATGTTTGTAAAGTCGTGAAAAAACAACTTTTACATTCCTCAGGCACTTTTTTCTGTATAATAAAAAGAAAGGTGCATTTTCGAGTTATGGCATAAAGTTGTATTTTTTTAAATGGGAATCAGTTGGCTATGATTTAGTTCAAAAGGATTTTTTTCTCTTTCAAACTATATATCATATGTGGGGTCGTTTTTGATGTGTTAATAGAGAAAATAATCTTTTAGTAGATTACTTTTTGCTTTTTTTATTTTTATTCCAAGTAGGCGTGTGTCATCTATGACAGTTTATCCATTTGTCAGTAATTTTTTTTCCGTCATATTGCACCCCATTTAATCGTAAAAGTGAAGATGTTTCACGAAAATTTTATCGAACATAACATAACAACAGTTTAAACATTTACTTTGATTTGAATTTTTATTTTGTAATTATAATGTATTATAAAATTAGATATAAATATCTGATTTTTTGGTCTTGGCTTGTTGAAGGACCCACTCATATTTCTCGTAATTTTCGTAAGACATCTTCACTTTTACGATTAAACGGGGTGTAATTATGACAGAAACAAAATTATTAATATGCAATTTACTGACAAACGGATAAACACTGTCATAGATGACACACGCCTACTTGGAATAAATATAAAAAAAGGCAAAAGTAATCTACTAAAAGATTATTTTCGCTGTTAAATACTTACACATCAAAAGCGACCCCACATATATATAGTTTGAGAGAGAAAAATTGTCCTTATTAAATAAACCATAGCCAACTATGATTCCCATTTAAAAAATACAACTTTATGCCATAACTCGAAATGTTATTACTTTGAATAAAGCATTCTAGCATATCATATTTCTCGTAATTTTCGTAAGACATCTTCACTTTTGTGATTAAATGGGGTGTAATTATGACGGAAACAAAATTATTAATATAAAATTTACTGGCAAACGGATAAACACTGTCATAGATGACATACGCCTACTTGGAATAAATATAAAAAAAACGCAAAAGTAATCTACTAAAAGATTATTTTCGCTATTAAATACTTACACATTGAAAGCGACCCCACATATGATATATAGTTTGAGAGAGAAAAAATATCCTTATTAAATAAACTATAGCCAACTATGATTCCCATTTAAGAAAATACAACTTTATGCCATAACTCGAAATTGCACCTTTTTTTTAATTTTCACGACGCCACTGCATTATACAGAAAAAAGTGCCTGAAGAATGTAAAAGTTGTTTTTTCATAACTTTACAAACAACCAAGATATTGACATGTTTAAAAGCCGAAAAATCGAACATTTGTTTATAACTCAAAAACAAAAGACGATAGCAAATTTTTGTTTTCGCCAGTGAATTTGTCTAAAAAAAAGAGATCGAGAATGTGTCTTTCATTTTTTTGCGGTTGTTAGATGTAACATTTAAAGGACTAAAATAAACAATACAAATATAATAGCAGTAACACTGATTATAGAAAGTAAAAAAATAAAGATATCGCTCGATATCCCTGTGTTATGATGGGTGGTGGGGTACTTACACATCTACACAGAGTGCCTCTGCAGTCTATACCTTCGACCATGTCTGTTTGTATCTCTCACTGATGGACTAGTCACAGGAGACTTTATCACATTTGCTATTATATTCGCGATAAATTTAAATATTCTTTTTTGAGATTAAATTCTATTTCTATTATTGGACATTTTTGTTATCTTTTTAAACAGCATTTAAAAATTTGGCGTTAAATAACACTTTCTATTCCGTAAAATTAGAGATGAAAAATAAATAAATCATTCTAATAATAATAATAAGCTACGGTTTGTAAAAAGAATAATTTTAAATAAATAACATTCAGTAAAAGTAAATAAATTATTTTAATGATAAATAAATAAATAATTCTCTCAAAAAATATAAAAAATCTTTAAAAACTCAAAGCAAAGGTTCAAAAAATTCCATCTTCCTTGCTCTTCAATATTTACTTGTAGGAGACTCTGCGTATTCACAAAGAAAAAGACCATATTGTTACATCATACTTGCTCAGCGACCCTAACAGATATTACTATTAGTCAATACGCAGTACTGTCCATGTATCTTATAATCGGCTATTTTGTTGCTTCATATTTATTTAAGAGATTTTAAGCAGGTAGGTTATAATTTTCCGAAATAGGCAAGGAACGTTATATTTGTGTCTTATTTCATGATCCTTTTTTCAAATATAGGAGCTTGTTATTACGAATTTGATTTTAGGAATTTTGTATACAGAAATTTACGTGCGCATGCGCAGTAACTAATTGTATCCTACGTACACTCGAAGTCCAAAAAATTTGAATCAATTAAATTGAATCAATGACGATTACATAACCATATACCTATTTACAAGTAATAAATGTTTTAGTCCACGACGGAATTGACTAATAATTATTAATTAATATGTTACCTGTGCTTTTGTATCAATACATAAAGTTCATAAATATCGTCACTCGTAAAATTAACAGATATTGACAAAATCTGACACAGACGTATGTTGTCACTATAGCAGAATGATATAAATTTTTTAGAATCATATGATCATATGACTTTTCAATGTTGCCGAAAGCCGGGATGCATATAGGCATTCCTTACAGTCATACGGAAATGGCAGTATTTCTAGCAATTTCATTGGCTGTTTTAAGATAGTCGCAGGGCATGCGCAGTTACATGACATGTCAAAGTGTATTAAATTCGTTTGGAATCGTTTGTCAGCGAGGTACTGGTTAGACGATAGAGAAGATACTCGCCTAGCACGCGATAGGTCCAGGGTTCGAATCACACTTATTTTTTTTTTTTAAATAAGTATTTTTTTAGTTCGTTAGTAAGATTTATATGAAGATTACATTTTTTCCTTGCCCTTTATTATATTTTTTCCTTGTCCTTTATTATAGTTTGTTTATTTTCACGGTGCCTTATTCCCCTTTAAAAATGATATCTGATGAGCACGCCATGCCGTGGCCTTGAAACGGCCAATGAAATTGCTAGAAATACTGCCATTTCCGTATGACTGTAAGGAATGCTTATATGCAGCCGGGATCAGAGAACTAAAACGTGTCGCGGCGACACATCCCCTCCAACTGTCGCTTTTCTTTGTTCTTGAAGTTGCAAAAATTTAACTACACAGCGACATAGATAGTAGGAATGAGGGGAATACACAATGTTTGATCTGTATTGGCTAACGGACTGTCGTTGGCGACGTTTCAGTTCTCTGAACCCCGCTTAAGTCTTTCGTGACAACGATTTCTTGGATCCATACGCAAAGGGCAGGTACGTCCCTGGCTTCTCTTACATAATTTTCTCTGCATGTTGGCAGCATTGGATTGGAACGTTGTTATTAGACGATGTCGCCATCTGATGCCAATTCAACGAATACAGCCACGTCACTCAAAAATTGGGTGTCGAAAAGTAAACTCAAACAAAAACACTTAAAACATGAATATTTTTAGGCTTACTGGAGATTTGTCTCACTTAATTGCTATAATAATACTTCTACAGAAAATATGGCATACTAGATCGTGCGCAGGTAAGTTCGATTTTACTAAATAACGGATTTATTGCCGGTTTTCGAACCTTTAGTCATTACCTGAATTTTCTCTGTTTTCCACGCTTTTGTCTAGTATATCCCATCGTGAATGCTGATAAAATAATTGTGTTGAGTAGGGAGTAGTATTTACTAATCGAATTTTTTTCGTAAATACGTAATTTTCTTTTAAAATTTTTACATCGACGTCAAAAAAAATTGTACACATAACCTTCCACGTCAATAAAATGCACCTGTAATTAACAGTACAACTTTAAACAAACGCTTTTTACTTGATACTTATCGATTTATTACAATTAATTATGTTGTCCGTAACATTACTCTTGCTTTAAAATTGAGGCTTAATATTTTTTTATAGGTATCTCTGGAAAGAGCCAACTTCTATTTGCCTTGGTCTATACAACAAGGTATCTCGACTTGGTCACGACATATGTGTCGTTATACAACACTTTCATGAAATTTGTTTTCCTGGCCACTTCCTACGCTACTATTTATTTAATATATTTAAAGTTCAAAGCGACTTATGACCGTAATCAGGACACGTCCGAATTATTTTACTTGTTTTTCCAGCCTTAGCATTGGCACTCTTGATTAACCATGAATTTGTATTTTTAGAGGTGAGTAATGTTATTATTACTAATATATTTTAGTGTACCCAAAATACTAACCAATTTGCCTGTTTCATTTCAGGTTTTATGGACATTTAGTATTTATTTAGAGTCAGTAGCCATTTTACCGCAGTTATTTATGGTCAGCAAGACGGGGGAAGCTGAAAGTATTACGTCCCATTACTTATTCGCTCTAGGATCCTACAGGGCATTGTATATCCTCAACTGGATCTACCGCTACGTTACAGAAAGCCATTATGATCTTATTGCAATTGTGGCTGGAATCGTACAGACGGTTTTGTACTGCGATTTCTTCTATTTATACATAACTAGAGGTAAAATTTGAATTTTTTTTAATTACCATGAGGATTTTAAAAACAATTTATACTAGATGTTTTTCTTGTAAAAGCCCTATAGAAAATTGTTTGTTAAAATGCATAAATTCCCATGTTTTAAAGATGTTTGGAATAATTTTTATAACTAAAAATCTTTTCGGGGAAAGTGATTATTTATTCCAAAAAAAACTTAAGACAAAATATGGGGTAGTTTTAGTTAAGAGTGAAAGTAAAAAAATGGGAAAAAAATTATTTAGGAAATTGGCGTATCTCCGTGTTCAGAGTAGTAGCAGATGGTTATAATGAGCCAAGGAGCCATGACACCATCAAATCAAATAATTATAATTGTTAAAATAATCAGTTCATTCAATTAATATTAAAACATGATACTATACTAGTCACTATGCCGTGTTCTCATTACATAGGAACGCGTTTGGTCAAACTTATGAATTTGCCTCGGTGGTAGCCATGCAGTCCATGCTTTCCTGACTACTCCAAATTTACGAGTTCGAGCGACGCTGCGTCCCTATGTTTTGTGCAAATATGAAAACACAACATAATAATGTTACAAGACCAAACGCAAAATGGTTCATTATCCAACATATCGAGCGGTGCAATTTGGTGGATGGTCTGTGGCAGTTTAATATTGCCATGCGCTGGCCCATATATTGTATTAATATCGACTATAGAATGTAAGAGAGGGGGATATGGGATTGTGTAAAATATACCTGAATCGGTGGCAGAATTAATTCCTAGCAAACCCAACTCGAGTTGACGTCTAGCATGTACATGTTCGTTTTTCGGTTTTAAAATATACTTTTTTTTTAAATATTTGACAATAATTAAATAATTTGTAGTACTTATAACAATAAAGAAAATATTGAATTTACGCATCATGTGACACCCCAAATAATTACACCATTTACCAATACAGTGTATCGTCGGTAAATTTTATGGACTTGAATATATAATTGTTTTTTTTTTTCCAGTTCTCAAAGGAAAGAAATTGCAGTTACCAGCTTAAAAAGAAATTAGACTTAAGACTATGTTTTGTACAAACTGTTTACATTTTAAACTACAAGGTGTTGTACTGTACACTGTACTAATAAAATTTTTTAGTGTAATAAAAATGAAATGAAATCTATATTCTCCCTCGTGGAAAAAGGTTAAATTGTTCATCATTTTGTTAACCGTGTATTTTTTTATTAAGCCACTGGCTTACTTATTTATATGAATTATAGTGCTTAAAAATTTGAACTTTTTCTAAAAACTAGCTTAAGGCGTGTTTTTATTTTCTATGTAATTATATAGGCACTGTTTATACAAGTATTTTTCAGTTACATTTCAATTAATCTGTAATAATGATTTGTAAATAGTAAGTGAAACCAATAATGTTTCTGTATGAGCTGCTCATGTATTAAGTTAGAAATCTAATAATGTACCTAGCCTTAGGATTTATGCCAATAAAGTGTAATATTATTATTTTGCATTAAATGGTTCATTATTCTCTTTTTGTTTGAGTTTGAAATTTAATAATGTTTACTGTAAAGATCTTCCTAAGGAAATATAATTTTTATGTTTTAAAAATGTAGTTTGTTTTTTGTCCAACGTTATTGCAACAAGACTATGATTGCTAAAACAAAATATATTAAAAGGATCTGACTTGTATATCGGTGTCTGGGTTGAGCACAAAAACACAAAGTATAATAGTCTCGA
Organism: Rhamnusium bicolor; assembly: GCA_029963845.1. Classification (NCBI taxonomy): domain Eukaryota; kingdom Metazoa; phylum Arthropoda; class Insecta; order Coleoptera; family Cerambycidae; genus Rhamnusium; species Rhamnusium bicolor. Next base: position 76,636 of record JANEYF010005806.1, read on the forward strand.
AAAAGAATCGTGTTTACACACTGACATTAACTCGACGAAATCAACTATAAGTTTTTAAAACAAATTAAGTATCCTTAGTTTTTATACACAGCGCATATCTATTTTGGTAAAATTATTGTTAATATTTTATTTAAAATCCAAATACTGTGAATCGTTAAAACAACTTTTAAAATTAATCCCAATTATTCTTTTATTGGCATACCTGTTGAGTGCGTTTACATGAGGGTCTTTCGGAAATGTTTCCAAATTTGAACGATTTCTGTCCATGTTCTAAACTTTTCAAAACAGAATGGGAGTAACTAGGTTCTTATCCGATTACATTTACGAAAATCCCCATGATCCTTAAAGCGGAAGGGAGTCATTTTTCTCCTCACATAGTTGGCAACATTGAAAAATATCTAAAAAAAAAAATCCAAAAAAAGGGAATTTTCGTTATATGGGGTGAAATTTTTATTAAATTTTTAAAACAAAACAATATTTCATATATATTATTTGCACTAAAAAAATAACGAATAGTGAAGCAAAGTTTGAAAACTTTTCACGTTATCATGATGCACGAATTATACAAAGAAAATCGTGTCGTAATGTAACGAATTTTTAGCTCCACTCAAATCAGGACCTCCGTTAACAGAGCGAGCTTTATACTGTGACCCACAGAACAGAAAAAGACTGTTACCACGAATCTTCGATCATGTGTTTATGATCGAAACCACGAATAATGATTTTGTCACGGTAAATTGCCGTGATTTTATTATGAAATTTGTGCTGTAACGTGGCTGTGACACACAGCAGAGACACCAGCCTACAGAGCGACAGAAGGGAAAAGCTATGAGCTGTGACCCACAATCCACAACAATTAACAGCAGTGTTGCCAATGGTAGGTTTCGTAAGAGCGCTAGCTAGAGTAACCCTTCCGCTCCTCTTTCGCACATAACCTCACTTGTTTGAGGTCAGTCTTTTTATTGCGTATTTTCGATAATAAAATGTCCCAACTGGAAAAGCCGATGAAGATATCTAAACAATTGAGATTAAAGGCACAAGAATTTTTAACTTCCAAAAAGAATTCGGAATGTTTGGCAGAAATAGTGAGACATTTCGACTGTGGGGCAGATCAACCTTCATGTTTACTTGCACTGGAATTAATATTTACAACTCTTTTAAAAGAAAAACAAATGTTAATTGAAGTGGTACCGCTAAAACCGGTGGAGAAAACACCGGAAAATCAGTACAAAGAGTGGCTGAGGAATGCTTATGAAGAATGTTACGCAAAAGTTTTACACAGTCTAGAAAGTGGATCTCATAAGATTCAGATTCAAGGTAAGTCCAAAGTTAGAAAAAGTTATCGATAAGGTTTGTTTTTAATGGATAAATATTTATTTGAAAAGAATTCATTTGCTTATTTTATAATTTGATAATGCAGTTTGAAAATAAAAAATATTATGCTTTAAAACTATAAACACAGAATTAACAATACTTAAACATGTAGAAAATTGTATAAATAGGACAAACATGTGACATTTATTAATATGTTTTTTCTTATTTTATGTTATGCTATCAATTTATTCTTTTAGGATTGTCTACCGCAATGAACATTTTATCACAGGAAGGCAAATTTCCACTTGAATCTAAAGGATCCTTAGACAGTTATGTTCCACTTTCTAAACTCAAATCTGTGCTTATGAAGATCCTTTCAAACAAACAGAATAATATGCAGTTAATCAATAAATATACTGAATATCTTCTATTTGATGATATTTTATTTTTCACTTGGAAATTGCTACCATCTCTAACAGCAAAATCAAATCCAAATGACATTTATATTATGAATTATTTGCTTTTATTGGAAAAATTACAGGTATATCAAAATAATGATGCTAGGATTTTATGTGGTAATGAGAACGGTAAGTGAATTAATTTGCACTTTAGAATTAGCCTTTTTTTTTGTTTATTTACATTAGAATTATGTATATTGCTTATGAATTTGTCATAATAGGAATAATATAAGTAGATTGTCCCATAATTTGAACCAGAATATTATCAGTAAATATAACGGCAGTAGTAGCTTTTACCTTGAGATAGGTATTTATGAATGGGCAAATTCGTACACTAGTCAGTGTAGTCGCAGGCAGGTCATAAACAGACTCATTTACACGCTGTGGCAGATGCACTTACCGATTGCTGACACACTGAAAATCGAGGTAAAATGTTCAATTCGAAATTTGACCAATTCGACGACTCGATTATTTTGATTCATTTTCATTTGTTCTGTAATTAGAATTTAGTATTCATATTTCATAATTTATGGCCTGTATTTCTAGTTATTTTCTGATTATGTTGAATTCGAATTATGGAACAAGATAAATGAATTGTAAAGGTTGTTTCAATAATCGGATTGCAGGTTATTTTTAATTCGAATTACCCCATCACTAATGAAAACACAAAAAACAAAAATAAATAATGAAGCTCGTAAAAAAAATATAACATTCAGAACAAAAAATATACATATACAGTAAAATGGACCACAAATTTTAGAATTCGTTTTGCAATTTAAGGGTTCATCCCTGCTTATCTGAAAAGCAATTTGTTTTGTTTTATTTTTATTCACGTAGGCCATAGCAGTTAAGCAAAAACTACTTTCTTATTAGGTAAAGTACCTTTTCTGTAAAATATAGCAAAATGTCAATAAGGAGAGTTATTCAGATTAAAAAGATACTCCTATGCAATATTTTAAGAAAATCCACCTACTTTTATGATTTTGATCTTTTTCTATTGTATCTGCATTTTACGTTAAAATAATTTATCTAAATAACTAAATAAGTTTTTTTTCGAAATCAACATACTTAGTGATGTCATTTATTGTCATATTGTGTCATTTTGTATCATCTTAACTTCGTGCTGTATACCTACATTTTAAATGGCTTATATACCACACTGTAACGAAATAAACAATTTCGACGAAATTATACAATACAGCAATAAAACAACAAAATATTATTACTGACTCCAAATTGTGTAAAAACTATTATAAATAAAACAATATCAATGTCTTGATGTCTTTAAAAATGAAATTAAAATAAATAATTTTTTGTGTATAAATTTTTCGATATTATTAACAGAAAAATGTTAACAGTGATTTACATACTAAGTTGGATATCTGCTGAAGTTTGTATATGGCAATGCTGTTACTACATAATCATTGTATAAGCTACCTACAAATAAACAAAACATTTTAAATTTTCAACTAAAAAAAATCAACAATTATTGTGAAAAGGTATCCATTTTAATTCAGTAATTAATCGACTTGTTTGTGACCATCATAATAAAAACGACTTTGTCATATTAATATTTGACACAAAAATGACAATGTTGGCATTCTGTCATCACAATCCAAATGACATGGTAGTTATATTTTCATTATGACGATGACGCGGCCATGTCATATAACCAAGCTCATATCACTATATTTTCATTATGACCATGACGCGGCCATGTCATAACCAAGCTCACATCACTAGACATACTAATGATTTTTTTAAAGTAATTACTTTGAATACCTATAATATACTCAGTTAGACGCCACCCATGGCCTGGACATCTTTCAAGGTTATAGCTACTATTGCCGGTATTACTAATTATCAGTGTACACTGGACCGAAGTTTAATTTAAAATCAGTTCACTTGATACTCTAAAAAAACAGTCTGGTAGATGCTCATAACCATGTTGATATATCCAGACATTCTATTGCCGCCTCAATATATTTTCAACTCTTAAAAATACATGCAATCATCAAAATTTACTTAGTACTGACTCTATTAACTGATTGAGTAATGATACTTGATGCTTAATTTCACGCATACCAGATTCTAGAGATCCCAAACATTTATGTTGTAATCACATGGTCAAAAACTAGGACAGTGTGCGACATGCACCCTTCCTGTTCTCAGATTTTTAAGGACAATTTTTTGTTGATCGAGTCATGAATGTCTTTTTAAATACTCAAAAAATAACAGCTAATACCAATTTGGTGGCCATCCTTGTAGTTATTTTTTTGGGAATATTAAATAAATTAATTACTGGACCAAAAAAATTATGTCCCTAAAGATTCTAAGAGATATGTCGACCATACCTTGTTCCTCTAATATAACGTTACTTTTCAAAATGTAAAATAAAAATATCTATGAAATTTGCATTAAACAGCAACAATTTATTCTGTCATAAATTCTAACCTTAAATTAAAGTGAACGTAATCTTTATGAAGTAGTATCAAAGAAAGCTGCATTTTCATCAGTACATAGCTGCTACATAAAAACAACTATCTCTACTCTATTGGCTGTGATGTCATATGTTAATTTTCACATAGTGACCCCAACTAGCCAAATGTCATATTTCTGAACATCTTAAATTTGAGGAATTTTTTACATTTTACAATATTTATATTTATTACATGTCCACATTGATAATTTATTATTCTTGGTAGGTGTTTAAATGAAAAGAATCTAGATTTTGTTTGAAGATATGAGAAAAAATGATTTTAGAATAAGAAATTATAACTTACCCAGAAAATTGGCCAAACTGCCTAACTTCTCTTATATATTCCGACAATAATTGAGGTTAGAATGATACAGTGTGGAATAATACCGGTATTACTGAATGTATTTGTGACAACTGATTTATTTATCCTGTTTATGTAATGTAATAATATATCGATTGCAGTTAAAATTCATTTTCAAAGGTGTATCTTAAAAGAATCAAAGCAAATACATTAAATTAAACAGTATAACTTGTACTATTTTAGTCTGATATTTACTTGCCACAGGCAAGTTCCCTGTTCAGAATTGTAAGCATGTACAATTTAAGATATACTACATCATGAAATTGGGGGAAATATGTTTAGTTTTAAATCCAGTCAGTTCAAGCAATTTAAAAGTATAGAAATATGGCCATTAAAATTGTAATGATATTAATAATAGATTAGCAAGCCATCTGATAAATCGATATTACTGTTTTTTGTAAATTTCATTGTTTCCATTAAAGTGTCGCCACCCAATTGTTTTTACATTATTGTCATGATAGCTTCATAAGCTAGTTTGCATTAAGTTTTTTCTTTACAATAATTTTATAAGAATGGGTGATAAAACATAATTTCCACTTATAACTAAGTTACTTATATCTTCATTTCTGTTTTTATTTTAGGATCATTTTTTACGTATGAGGAAACGGTGACAATCAAATGCCTGAACAAAATCTGGCACTGTGTGATGCTGTGGGAACACACCCCTCAAACTCATAAACAGTTATTAATAGTCCTTCTTGAAAAAGTGTTAACACATCTAGAAAAACCCCTTCTTTTAACCGATTTCTTAATGGATTCCTTAGACGTTGGGGGCCCAGTAAGCCTCCTAGCTTTACAAGGCATTTTTACAATGATTCAAGTGCACAATTTAGACTATCCAAACATTTTTGGCAAATTATATTCCATGTTTGAGCCAGAAATATTCCATACCAAGTATAAAGCCAGGCTTTTTTATTTGTCTGACTTGTTTTTAAGTTCCACACATTTGCCTGAAAATTTGGTGGCTGCCTTTGTCAAAAGATTGGCCAGGCTGGCCCTGATAGCACCTTCTGAGGACATAATAATTATATGTAATTTTATTGGCAACTTAATATTAAGGTAGGAACTCCTTCGTAGCATATTAATCAATTTTTTTCCAAAATTTCTTTTGCTATATTTATTTTGGAATAATAAAAAATTTGGTGATTTTCAAAGTTGGTGAAGCAATATTTCTGTGTCTACTTGTTGAAAAGTTCGGAAAAGTCGGAAAAATTGGAAAAGTTGAGTTTTATAGTAATGATGTAAATACAATAATTGTTGAACATTAATTGTGCATTTTTATTATATACTGGTATAATTATAAAAACAATTATAATTATTATAATTATAAAGACGAAAAAGTCCCAAGAAAGAAAAAGCAAAATTTAGAGAATGCCACAAATAATATTCAGATAATAAGTTTTTAATTCATGGAATCTGTTGTATCACTGTTAGCCGAAGTATCATGATGAAGGGTGATGGCATCGATATCAGTGTTTATAGTATTTTCGTCATCTATCGAAATATGTTCTTCGCTTTTCTGTGTCAGTCTGTTTGCCTCGTTTAGCAAGAATATGGTGCAATTTTGAGCTTGTGAACCTTTTCCTAGAGACAGTGACAGACAGACTAATGCTACCTGAACCTGATTCAGCTAGATCTTGATGAATGCTGTGATTGCTATGTAAGAGTACCTCGGAACCATGTTCTCCATCAGTGATCTTCTTTTTATAACTTATAAGCAGCTTCAAGCAATCAGTATTGCGTGTAATAGTATATATTATATCCATATGGTATTTAAGATGAATTACCTGTTTTTAGTTTTTGTCCTCATCAATGGAAAAATGTTAACAGCGATTTAAAATTAAGTAAAAATATTGACAAATTGCGTATAATTATTAACAAGTGCCTAAGTGATGGACATGCAAGTGGCTTAGAACGAGATTATGCATATGTAAATATTACATCTCTGGATCTAGAACGTTCATTTTCAAACCATGCCTTAATATTGCATCCCAAAATTGAAGTTTAGCAAACGATACTATAGAAGGTTTATTAATGATGCAAGTGTACACTGATAAAAATAAACAACTATTAATAGACATGGTATAAGAGGTATGTAAATCTTTGTAAATTACACCACGCTTATCACAGATGCCAATAACATTTGGAGCCTAAAATTATTTTTAAAAAACGATAAATGACATAAATACTCAACGCCAAGTGAAAATTAAACTTTTCCAACATTTCCAACTGTTCCATTGTGCTAACGAACCTTTCCACCAATTTTTTGACCAAACTTTTCCTTGGTCGCACTATGCCTGATTCATTTAGAAGTAATTTTGAAAAACAAAAAGATACGTGGATGCACACTATCTTAAGCCTCATAACCAGACCCCAGATCCGAGGTTATCATGTGTCATGACGTCAAAACCAGGATCGGATAGGTGATAGGAATAGTATCACCATTTTCATGCACAGTAATACAATATGTTACCTTGTAATTGTATTTATTTTTGATGTATGAATTTGTCGCAAGTGACATCTTAGCTGGGACATACTTTCATTTCAGATAGAAGTTCTGCGTCGTTAAATTGTGTTTCCAGATAACCTTTAATCCACGAGAGTCGCGACATTTTTAATGAACACATACATTTCTGTCAAAAGTGTAAAGAATACTGCGACATTGTGGCGTGTTCAGTCTAAATAAGGCACATGACATCGCTACGGTGGAGTGCAGATAAAATATCTCAACCTTTTCTTTTAGTAAGGTGCTTTCATTACATAATATGTTTGTTTACAAACAACCTACTAAAATAGGTGTCTTGAAAATGTGTGTGAAGCAGAATGTTATTTAGGAGTTATAAGTAAATAACTTTCACACTTATATGATATATGTTTGCTCTACAAATAAATACAAGCAAGTAACAAAATTACAGTTTTTTTAAGTGTTCGTTTTATTTTATACACTGGAATGACAACCTGAGATCTGAGGTCTGCATAACAAAAATGAATCGAGTAGTGAGCAAATGCTTTCATTGCCATAGCAACTGTTGCTTCACCTGCAACCTGCATAACGACTTAAAATGTCGCAGTTATTTTAAAATTCAATTGATGTTTCCCAACTGTGAGGTCATTTTATAGGTAAATTCGGCCTTCTATTGATAATAATTTTACTGGAGTGTCAGCTTGTCGTGAGCTATTTTACAAAACAATACTTTTTTTTTTAGGCATCCTGGTTTGAAATGCCTTCTGAACAATCCAGATTGTGGCACAGCCAGCACTGACCCCTATATCATGGAAGAGAGAGATCCATTAAAATCTAATGCTATCAGCAGTTCCCTTTGGGAACTCCAAACGTTACAACATCATGTCCTCCAAAGCGTTGCCTCTGCAGCTAGGTTCATAAACACTCCCTTGCCGAGTGTAGAGTGGGACCTTAGTAAAATTTTAGATAACACAGGTGATGACATCTTTGACAAAGAAGTTAAAAAATTCAGTAAACTAATTGTTTTGCAATTTGAAAAACCATGTGGTGCTTCGCTGATTAAAGATGAGCGCATTATGCAGTATTGGAATTTGTAATTTTAAAAAACATACTTTTGGTGTACGTTGGTCATTTTTTTAACATTAATAGAGAGTTTAGCCTTTATGAAAGGTTTTTACACAAGTTTTATACTTTTGTATTTTTTTTATCACTACAGGATGCTAGTTTGTTTACAAAATGTTTTTTTTCTGGACTAGTAAAGCAGGTAGGATATTAAAATTTGAAAACCGTTTGGAGAAATGTTGGATCCGTAATTGTGTTACTTCCTTTTATGATAAATATATTTTTCAGTAGATACAGTACAACTTTAAGGAGGTAAAGCCATATAATAATAATATTAATCTCTTTATTTAGCAAAGCTAATTTAACAAAGCTAATGATCATCTATTAGATATTTCAGAAAATGATTCCATTTGAATAAATTCTGTTGAATTAGGTTCGCAGCAATAACATTCCACATTTATTTAACGAATAGTAATATAAGGGTAAACACCATTGTATTTTTTGTTATTGTACCATTTAGTTCAAATTTTGAATTTTGGTCTAATCAGATTACCCAAATGAACTATATTGACACAAGAAGGTTTTTATCGCAGCAGGTTTTTTGTAATCTGAAAATTACCTAACTAGTGATGGGTGTTGACATGATTTTTCACTATCAACGTGATTTGTTACTGTGATTTTTTTATATCAGTGATTTTAAACTGTGACGTTTTTCACGGTTTAGCAATTATGCATAAAATCATTAATTTATCATTATGCACCTCTTCATTAAAAATGTTTTCTTAACCCCATCTCAAGTCACAGAAGTAACTCCCAGAAAATCTTAGGACTTTGTGTTAAGTAAAGAGAGATGAGGCCCTACAGTTTATTGTGGAGTTTGAACCACATCTAGAGCTTCGACAGTTGTCTCCCATCTTAATCCGAAACAAATTACAAATAAAATTTCTAACTCCTAAAAGTTTTATCACAGCTAGAAAGACAAATGATGTTATGTTATCACGTCATGGTCAGGGTTTAGAGAATAAGAATCATAGATAAAAGTAAATAAGTATTTTGAATTCACGTTCAAGTGAAGAAAACATAAGGCACGAAGTCGCCTAGGTGACTTGCTTACTAGGCATCCACTAGTTTGTTATGTTTTTCGATGTTATGCGAAAACGAACCCAACTGCAGTGCTATATCTGTCTGTACAACAAAAGTAAACAGTAAATCACATCACATTTAAGTAATTTATTCACTTTTGAATGATTCTGTTCCGGGATCGTAATCTCTCCGAGCTAAACTGTGATCACGTCACGGATTTGGTAATAATAATAATAATATTTGGTTTTCGACAAAACTCATCTACAATCCATCCACTTATCATAATGACGTCAAACATACAAGCTAACAGCATAATTGGAAATAAATCGGCAGCAATTTACATAGACTTAACCAAAGCATTTGACTCTGTTTGGCACAAAGGATTGCTATTTAAGCTGCATCACGCAAATTGTCCCAACTATATTCTTTGGTTTCTTAAAGATTTCTTAGAGGGTAGGAAAACAAAAATCAAAATAAATACATCATTTTCCAGTCCATATGAAAACGAACAAGGGGTTCCACAGGGTTCTCCATTGTCACCAATATTATTCAACATCTTCTGTTATGATATACTAAATAACTACCAACAAGCACAGAACTTAGAGTCTTACTTACTTCAGTTTGCAGACGATATAGCCTGGGTAGCACACGGGAAAACCATTGAGCAAACAATAAATACCCTGCAGATTTCAACAAATGAAACGATTCAGTGGTGTAATAAGTGGCGATTAAAAATAAATCCCAACAAGTCACAACTAATGATATTTAATCACAACATCTCAGATACCTCTCCAACTCTACAAATATTTAACGATAGATTGACACCAACAGTCACAGTGAAATACCTTGGCATCATATTGGATCAAAAATTAAACTTCAACAGCCATACTAAAGAAATGAAGAAAAGGATGATAACTAGAGCGAAACATTTTAGATCCCTAACCTATAACAATCAAGGCATTAACATCATAACAGCAAGTAAAATTTACAAAATGATATGTCGACCTATCATAGAATACGGCTCCATCCTTTTTAACACTTGCAGAAGACCAGCATTGAATAATATAGAAATTGCAGAAAGAAGTAGTCTACGTAAAATAACAAAACTTCGTCATCCAAATAACCCTCTTCATAACATATCCAATAACTCACTCTACGAAAAAACTGGTATTCAACCCATACTCACTCGCTTTAAGGAGCTCACCAAGAAATATACACAGTCTCAAAATTTCCCTACCCTAATACAACACTTTACACTCCAGTTACGAGAAGATGTTACCCGAAGAAGAAGAAATCCAGAAAAAACACTGCTGGAAGTAATTACTGCTGACAACGAACAATAGAACAATGACATACCTAATTGTTGTGCATTTATGTGATTTTAATTTTTTTTGTACATGTTCAACTCTACAGAAATGTTATATTATCTTAAATTAATACGTTGTAATAATTAAATCTGTAAGACAGGCTGAAAGACTTCGGTCGCTGGCCTTTTGGTACTTATCCAATAAAGACTATTCTCTCTCTCCCTAATAATAATAATAATAATTCTTTAGTTTCATAAGACTTACAAGGTAAGCATAGAATATAGTCAGAACAAGAACAATTCTTACTGGTGCAAATTTTGTAACAGTTGTGATCCGTGATTTTCTGATATCAGTGAAAAAAATCACAGATAGTGAAATCTCTCCTGTCACTGCTTTTGACTATCTGAATTCAAATTCAAAAACAACTCCATCTGTAATAGGGTTGACAGTTGACGTTATACCTATAACAATATATAGTTCGTTTTATTTTGCCCAGGGTTTCTAATTCGACAATTGTTGGTGTGTGGAAAGCTGCGATATAGCCTTAGAGGGGGAATTTTATCCTTTGCCTTGTATTATCAAGTTATTTGCACTGATATTTGTATCATAGGAAAGCTAGCTATAATCTGTAAATTAACTTGGAGGACATGGGCAAGCGTAAACTGAAAAAATACCAATGAATGAGTTTTAGTTCAATAATGGCACAAAGGCCAATAAGAGATGAAAACTCTAACATTTTGGATTATTTTCAAGGGAAATCGAAAATATAATTTGAGAAATTTGAAATTGCTTCGACTAGTAGATCATGAATTTATTTTTATCATGACCAAAAGTTTATATAATTAATTGACCAGTTGTCATTTATATAATTTGCTGTATCCTCAGAAATTGCAAATAAATTTTAACCGGAGGGCCAAGAATCTCGCATTTAATATTTGTAATTGCTCAAGCCACGAAAACTTTTTTAGTTCAATTGGAACAACTTATATTTTTTACATCGTTATGTAGAATAAATTTTCTTTTTTCTAGTATAGGCATTTTAGAGGTTGAAGTTACAACTTTTTGAAATATTTACGATTTTCTTGGATTTTCAAGAATTTTTCGTAAAAATTGCTATCTACTTAGCCATGATTAGAAACAATCGGCAGTGTCAATCGTTCTTTTAAAAAAAATGCCAGCACGTTTTTGTAGCTTTGTAGTCAAGTGGTAAAGACACTCGCCTCTTACCCTAGAGTCCCGGGTTTGATCCTCGGTTGAGGAGCTAGGATTTTTTCTAAACCAAGAATTAATCCTAGCATACTCGGGCATTGGGTGTGCGTTCATTGTCTCTAAATGTGTAGCCCTCTCCTGCACAAGGTGCCTTGAGGTACCTTCAGGGAGACAGGGAGTTCTATTACCTGTGGTGTTTAAATTATATCCACGAAGACATTTTAAATGTGTTCATTATTTATGGAGAATGTGATAAAGTAATATCAAGAACATGTAACACATTTGTTAACTCGAAACAGAAAATGTCACCAGACATGATAAAATGCATGTTGCATAATTTTAGAAACTCTGGCTTTGTCAAGGCAGGAATATATTAATCGTAAAATATATCTTGTAAAAACTGATTGATCAATTATGCGTTATGTGCAGAGGCATCATCTTGCTAATAAAAAAATTCAATGTTCAGCATAAGGCAAATTTTCTAAATAGTAATTTTCCAAATTTTGTAGAATATTTAGATACCTTTCTATAAAAGAAAACAATTTCAACTACATGTTGGCAGAAGAAGAAATCTTTTTAACTTATTGTTTAAATTTTCATCATAAAATTGTAATACCACCATTGTATCGTTTCTTATGGCACAATAAACATTAAACTGCCAACGTTCTTGAAAAGTTTGCTCCCTGAACACATGAGGTCAAGTCATTTCAGTAATGGTAATTGTGTTAATATGCCCCATGCACAAAGTATAATTTTGGCATTTTTGCAGGGGCGGTCGGTCCATGGAAGCAAGGGAAGCAGTGCTTCCCTTGGGATTATTAAAAAACAAACACATAATTAGAACCTAATTATTATTTATCACATATATTAATCATTAAAATTTACTTTTACCCAATTTCAATAGACATTTCAACAGGTGAGATAATGTTGCACGCTAAAACCGTAACGATGACGCACTCGATTAATCTAGCCAACACGAACTCGCGCGACTTCGATATAACTGATATAAGCAACTTCTTGAAATGCATCCCATCCCCACTTCATAATCTTGATATGTGAGCCGTATATCGTAATGCGTCTTGTTTTATAGATTTTAATATTATACTTAATATTAATCTTCCTAGTATTATTCTCAGCTTTTGTGCTATATTTGTAAAAACTTTTTTGGTGTTTCTAAACCTGTGGTGTGGCGACAAGTGATTTTTAAAACGTTGAACGTTAGTGCGCGTATAAGCAGTTTTAGAATTGCTTATTCAATATGGAAGCTGGTCCTAGCACTGTGGAAAATATTATTTGCGTTTGTGTGGTATGCAATTTGTTGAAAAAGGGATTTTCAACATATTCGTTTCAAGATAAACTGGATATTATTAGAAACGGGAGACCAACACCTGATTTAAAACTTTTAAAAACGAAAGTTACATCATGCTATAGGTACTTTAATATTGAAATGTACAGTGCTAATCAGTGGTTAACGGGTTGTGAAAATTTGTGTAAATTGTTTTGTTGTCCATGTGTACTTTTCACAAATGAAAAAGGTGTTTGGAATAAAAATGGCTTTTCAGATTTAAACAACATTCACAAAGTGACAAAGAGGCATGGTAAGTGTGAAACTCATTTGCAAGCGGTTCTAAAAAAAAAAAACATTTGGAAAATCACGAATTGAGCATTCATTAGATCAGCAGTTGAAAGAAAGTGACCGTAAGCATAATGAACTTGTAAAAAAAATCGAGAAGTGTTAAAAAGACTTATTGACATTGTTTGTTTTCTCGGCGAAAATGAACTTAGTTTTAGAGGTCATACTGAATCTCAGAGCGTTGCTAATAGGGGAAATTTCATCAATTTAGTTGCTTTATTAGCAAAATACGATACAATTTTAAGTAACCATCTGGAACACTCCACGGTATTTCGCGGTACATCAAATCATATTCAAAATGATTTGATTCAGTCGATAAGCAATATTGTTTTAAAAAAGATCAAGCAAGAAATAAAAAAGCTCCTTTTGTTGCAATTATGTTAGATGAAACAACCGATATTACGAATATTAGTCAGTTGTCAATCGTAGTACGATACATAAGTCCAAATGGGAAAGTCCTAGAGCGCTTTTTTAGGATTTTTAGACGTAACAATGCAGAGAACGGCTGCAGCTTTATATGTTATAGTTTGTCAGAGTCGATGATCTACAGTGTGGTGCTAAACTTATCGCCCAAAGTTATGATGGGGCCGCTGTAATGACTGGTGAATTGCGCATCGATTAAATTTAGTTCTTGCTCAATCTGCAGCATGACTTAAAGAGTACAAAGTATTTTTTTTCAAGTATTAGTGGAATGGCTGTCTATTTTTCAAAATCATCAAAATGGACACGAGCTTTAAATTTGGAAGTACAGAAGAGACTACCCAGAGATGCTCCAACATGATGGAATTACAATGGGAGGCTAGTACAAACTGTATCTGAATATCGACAGCCTCTAATTGATTTATTTGAAAATATTTTACAAAGCAAAAATGATTGAGACACTGAGACTTTGAATGGATCCAGAGGTTACTTAGATTCATTGAAAAGAGACTGATTTTAATTTTTTGTTAATTATTTTCTCCGAAATATTCCCATTTATTCAATATTTTGCAAACTAAATCAAATGACGTTAGATTTGTGTAAAGAAAATTGCAGAATTCAAAAATTTAATTTGTAACAAAAGAAATGAATTTGAAAAGTTCAAGGAGAAAACTAGTAATGGCAGTTTAGTGTCACAAAGAAAAAGAATACGAACTGAATTTATAGTGGATCGTAGAACTTCATATCGAAGACTTTTTATCGAAATTTTGGACAATATCACTGGGCAACTAAATAATAGATTTAAAAATTTTAATGATATGCAATTTTTACATTTGTGTAATTTTAACGAATTTAAAAATAAACAGTTTCTGCAAAACGCACTTCAGTCATTGAGTGATAACTACGGAAATTTTTTTGATATAGTTGGGTTACGATTGGAACTTTCAGTTATTTATGCTACAGAAGATATTAGTCAGAAACATAACGCCAACGAACTGATTATCTTTATAAAAGAAAATAGTTTGGATCAGGCCTACTCTGAAGTGTTGAAATTGTATAGGTTAGTGTTAACGATACCTGCAACTAGTGCTTCGGTTGAACGCAGTTTTTCGACCTTAAAAAGAATAAAAACTTTTTTCAAGAAATTCAACCAGTGAAGAGCGGCTTTCAAAATTGTCTCTGTTGACAATAGAAAGGGACTTTGTGAAGGAGATGTCCCAAAATTCAAACTTTTACGACGAAGTTATTTCCGACTTCGCAAAAATGGAGAGGCGGATTAAACTACATTATAAGTAGTTAGGTATGTGCATGTTAACTAAACTAGCCGGCTCGATTTATAGTTGGCTAGAGAGTGCACGATGGCAAATGTGACTGAACAAACTCTCTATTTCGCTGCGGGTTCGATCCCTGCCACCGGCACTGGCAATGTCGGTGGGTATGGTTGTGCGTCTGCGTTTTTTTCATAAGTGTAAACCTCGCCCGTGCAGCTTCGGCTTTGGAATCGGGGGTTGTCTAATTTTTGTGGTGTTTTTATGTTTTATGTTTATTGAGGAGTGGCAGTCCTGCAAGTGTACTTTTTTTCTAGATATCATAACTTTGCGGCTTTCGACATTTGCTTTAAAATGATTATACTGGAAGCCACGCCTCTTTTCTTAAAAAAAATTTTGCCTCACTTCGCTCGAGGCTTCGCACTACCCATCACCCTATATCACAAACTGCTTCCCCTGTATCAAAATACCGTACGCCCCTGCATTTTTGGAATCTCTACTTAATACAAAAAATAGTGTAAGGATTTTTTTTGTTTTGTCTTTTACAAAAGTTATTCAACATTAAACTTTGAATTAATCCATTACGCGCTCAAACACCGCCTGCTAAGCAGATCGATCCAGTGACGTCACAGTATAGAAACTATCATAGTTCAAATTAACACAAAGCAGACAAAACACAATGTTAAATGTAAACAGGTAGTGTTATATTTTGTGTTGTGATTGTTGTGAACTTTTAAGTGAAGTAATTACATATCTATAATGATCAACTCCTCAAAATCATCATATTACTGGTGTATCATTCCGATGTGTAAAAATACTTCAATAAAAACACCAGGAAAATTTTTATCCAAGTTACGAAAAACGTAGGAAATTGTGGTTAAAGATGATTAGACGGGATCCAAAGAAGTTTTCCGAAAAAAGTTGCGTTTTTGATGTGAGTAATTAAAAAAATAATATAAAAAATAAATATACGAAGGCAATAAAAAATAATGTATTATGTAAAAGGCATAGCAGGGTAATGAGGGATTCTAAAGAAGATTTTTCATTGTGGAATTTTGTGTGAACCTATTGGGTGTTACTGAAAATCATCGTTGTCAATTATCCCTTTTTGGGTGAGACTCATTTTTAGCTATTAATTTTTAAATGGATTTCAATCGCAAAGAGTTTTTACTAAAAACAATAAAGGGACGTCCAAAAATACTTTTTTTAAAAGTACTTTCATACAGGGTGTATTTAAAATTGTAATGAATCCTACATGTTCATTACTATAGTTTCAGAAATTACCGTCAGTCTTGTTCTACTGCGCACTTCCTGCCGCCATGTGATGAATCATGCAGACATTCATTTTTAGAAGTTTCTGCAATTACCGTTTGGCATGTACTGCCACGCACTTCCTGCCGCCATGAATTATGAGACGTCACCAAGGCCATAATTTTGGTATAAATAGAATCGCTGTAGCCAAGAGAAGGAATTCAGTTTTCTTCTGACAGCTACCTTCAGCGCATTGAGCTGGGTAGTTGAGGTTAGGTTTGTTGTGAGTGGATCTCAGTATACCCTCCACTGCGGCCATCAGCAGGCCTATTGTGGCTCGGGTAGTTGAGCAAGTTAGTTCCACTTTTATCTCGCGGGAAAAGGCAACTATAGCGAACAGCTTTATAGTAACACCGGCGAACATACCTATTAACACAAACACAACATTGAGTAAATTATTTACTTACCATTTCTTTTAATTTGTACTGAAAATTATAACATTTTATAAGCTAACTTTGTAAGTTGACAGTACAGCGATCTACGTATCGCGATTTTACCCAAAGCTGAAATATTTACTCCTCGTCTGGAGCAAGAGTAAAAATGTTTAGTTCTGAGTAAAATATGATGACGTCCCGATGACGTTGTTGTCCACTACCGAACAAAAATCAGATAAAAATGTCTTGTATAGAGTAAATATTGGCCACTGGCAAACAGACCTATTGTAACATTTATTATGAGTAAAAATAAACATTATTATTATTATTATTATTATTACTTTAATTATCTATACAAACATATTTACCAATGTAACTTCTTCTAATTTAATTTATTTATAATATACAAGCTATAGATATAAAAATTACGTACCTGTTTGCTTTTATTCCTCTAATTTCTGCAGAAGAAAACAAAACACTTTTTGAAAAAATCTGTGATCATTATTGATTCAACTTTTGGTAAATTGTCTGATTGAGCTTTAACCTTGGTTCATTCATGTTTAAAACTTGTTAACAAGTCACATTTAAATAAATACTGCAATATCAATAGCTCAGACAGGACGTAATCAAATAATTTCAAGAAACAATCACCTGTACTTAATTAATGCATGAACTATACAGGGTGCCCGGAAATAACGGTCGAATATTTCGGTGGATGGTTCTACACCCAACAATATGAAGAAAAGTTCA
>JANEYF010005807.1:0-70358 GCA_029963845.1 Rhamnusium bicolor
TTCGCAGATTCAACCGTCTTTAATAGTACCAATCCGAGTTAACTTGATTTGAAATTAAATTTCCCTACAATTTCGCAAGAGTTCATTTTCACAATTTCCTAGAATTCTAACAGTGCGAAAATACAATTACATTTAATAGATTTCGATCTCCAACAATTAATGCAGAACAATTTTCTCGTTCTCCTTTTAGTGTTGTCCGCTCTATGCACTCCGGTGAAATGCAAATGAAAATTGATATTCCTGTTTCAATGAATGTATTACCGACCAGATATACCGGCGATTTTATGAAGTTCGGCAGCGGAAACAAAACTAATGGGTTGTGCGATATACCTAATAGCAATACATGAAATTTTGTATGGACATGTCTGGTTAAGCATAATTTGATTTCAACTCGGATTTCCCGAAATATGTAATGAGAGTTTTATGTTCAAACCTTTATGATTTATCTTTAAATATTATCCCATTGAAACTGAAGAGAAAATGTATTAAAATACTACATACACAGAAAAAATCCCATTTCCGCAATTTTTAAAATATTTTTTGAATATTTTAACAATTAAAAAATGTTTTCTTAACCGCCTCACAAGTCACCGAAGTAACTCCCAGAAAATTCTAGAATTTTGTGTTGAGTAATGAAAGGCGAGGCCTACAGTTTATTGTGGAGTCCGAGCCACATCCAGGGCATCGACAGTTCTCTCCCATCTTAATCCAAAACAAATTACAAATACAATTTTTAACTTGCTCCGGGACGGATTCGAACCATCGATATTCGTTACCGAGTAAATAGCTATAAGCGCATTATCCACTCGGTTACCATGCTCTAAATATTCGCGAAATCATAAATAAATAGTAGCACAGTGTTTTCCTTATAGAAAAAAAACGATAAAATACCTTTCCTCTTTTTGATGAAAAGCGAACAGTAAAATATCGGCTGCAAATGTTTAAACAGTCCAAAAACAAACTTTGAAGAATATTAAAAGCGTAAAATTTCACACAACTTAAAAGATATAATCGTCTTCTTCTTCTCTGCTCATTCTGCCATCCTTCTTCATCTTGTCTCGGCGCATCTCTTCTTCTTCTTCTCTTAATTGTTTTCTCTTCGTCTTCTCTTCTCCTCATCATCTTCTTCCTCTTTTCCTGTTTCACTTTTTTTATTTCCTCAACCTCTTCTACTATTTAAACTTTAACTTCTATCAATCATCATCTGTAACACAGTTTATTACCGAAATCAATAATTAAGTTAATAGAACCAATATTGCCTGTTACAGTACGAAAGTAATAGTTATGACAATTACATTAGGCGACATTTTAAACAGATGACATTTAGCAACATTGTTCCTGCTCCAAACGAGGTATAATTAATCACGTAATTCACAGCCTATTGGCCATCATTAATTAACAGATACGACAAATCAAAAATTAATCTATATGAATGAAAAGTTTCTCACTTGCACTTTTCTAGTACCATTATTCAGCTATCATATTAAAACAATACCCTACACATCTACTGTATACTATGCGAACATCAGCATGGCCAAAATCCTCAGAAAAGTCAACCCTATTTTTTTGCGCATATTTTCTGAGTTGTCCTTTTTTACCCCCGCCCCTATCTAGCGAAAAATGGTTCGTTACATAACAGAAAACAAAGAATTGAAATTTTGATTATGAGAGAATAAGAGGACAGGCAGTATACACAAGTAGTCTGTGTTTTAATAATTAATGGAAAATTAGAAACTAACATAACATTAAACAATATAAATATTTTCTGCAAAAATACTGAAAAGAAGCCAATTAAAATCGAATTTACATAATATCTTCGAAAATCAATATTAATGAAAAGTGTTTAAAGCTAAGAACTCAGATATACCAATTGTCCATGATTTAACATACAAAGAAAGAAATTATTAAGAAAACATCTAAAACTTGCAAAAGAAGAAGATTCAAACACAATGTAAAATTAAGAAAGGGGCTTGGACGTGGGCAATACTAAATACACAATCGAATATTTGAGGAATATCGAAGTACAAGACGATGATGAGTAAAACTCACACAGTCTCCAACACCAACAATAGCAAATATCCGTCCTGCTGTAACAAGTCAAATGGACTTAGACATAGTTAAGCAGCGTACATTAGCTATTGTAGGGTTATCCAAAAATAATTCACCGCACATAAAAAACTCCCAAGAAAATCCAACAAGGCAAAAACAAATATTCCCAATAACTCCTTGTCTAAAGGAAAATCTACAACCACCCCGAATTACACCCTAAGGAAAACCAAAAAATAGAGAAGGAAAAAAATGAAGAAAAACAAATATAAAATTTAGCATTAGGTCTAAGTTAGGTACGTTTAAATTTTGTTATTCTTTTTTTTGTATTTTTTTTTTGTATTTGTAAGAATCTATATTAGTTGAGATTTACTGTCTATTGCTTCTGGTTTTATTTATCATCATTATTATATAGTTTATTTAGGTATAATTTTATCAACGTTTTTTAATTAATTAAGCAAAAATAAGTCAACAATTTAATTTCTTCACTGCAAACATAATAATGGACGCTTTTATCCACTATACATACCAAGAAATTGAAGGAACTGTAGTAAAAAAATTTTATGAAGGTTTTGGCAAACAAGCATGAATATTTTAATATATTTAACAGCAATATTCGCAGCATTGAAAAAAATCATAACGAACTAATAGGATTCTTGAATAATATACACATAAGTTGTGATATCATATCGAAAACATGGAAGGTTGATAATATTACTTTACTTAATTTGGAGTGATATACAGTATGTTATAATGAAGGCTCAGTCAATAAAAACGCGGAGTTGTAGCTTATATTAGAAAAGAATACATATTAATTATGAAGCCTATGCTTTACCAGAAATACATATTACATTTTTTTTTAAAGAGGACATACTAGAAGCGATGTACATCACCGAAAAGTGCATGAAGAAGTACAATTAAACATGTTGTCGCAATAATTGCAAGAAAATCCGCAAAGCACTCAATACACGAGCGTTGGTTGTTGATAATGAAATCAACATCAATCAATTTTCTGTTGTGAAGTACTTGAAAGAAACAAATGGCTTCAGCACAAAGTGACTTTAGTTCATGAGTTGAACGAAGATGATCCTGGTTGTAGGACTGAATTTTGTGATAATATGATGGAGAGGTGCAATGCTGATGCTGATTTTGCCAATCGTGTTATCTTTTTCTGATGAAGCTACATACTACATTAACGGCTAATAAATAAAATTGTCACTATTAGGTTCCTCAGAATCCATACTGGATGATAGAGGCCTATACATACCCAACATCCAGAAAAGTTGAATGATTGGGTTGGCATTGTTGGGAATAGAATTTTATGCTCATATTTTATTGGAGGAACACTAACAGGTGACATGTATTTGGAACTATTTAGAAACCATCTCGTTCCTGCTGTAGCTCAGCTGTATCCAAATTACGACGACCGACCCCTTAGTTTCCAATAATGCTATGTGATTCCTCCTCCACCTCCTTATAACCGCGTTAATATTAGAGATTGCTTAAACGACAGGCGAAGATAATGGCCGAAATGCCAACCAACCCCCACACATAAGATCCCAAAAAACCCAAGAAATGATATCTTCACAATTACCCCAGAGATTCTTCAAAATGTTAGACAGGAACTCACCCATCGATTTTTGCTGGTTATACTGAGTATACTAATTGCATGATAAATTTCATAGATGGTAAGCAGCTAACGAAGCTACAAGAAAATGGTATAAGGATTAAAGCACCCATAAGGATCACGTCAATACAAGTCATTTCGATAATTATTGGTATTATACAGGGTGGACCAATAATAATGGGCCATAGTTCAAGTGTAGGTACTTTGGATCAGAGTATGAGGATATAATCAAATATGCTTTAGTAAAATGTTGCTGTGGAAAAAGATACAGGGTGTCAAAGTTGAAATTATTTTTTCGTTTTTTTTGCAATAACTCAACAACCTTTTGACCGATCCTTCACAGAATTTGGCAAAGGAACATTTTTTAATCTAAGAAACAATAATATATGTATCACATCACTTTAGACCATAGAGGACGCCGCAGGAGCTGTATCTGATGATAAATTTTTTAATATTTTTTTTTGACGAAACGTTGTGATACTTCTGACTAGAAAGTCTGATGAGGGCGTCATTTCCACGTAGAGAAAATACAATTGGTATAACTTGATAACTCCAACCGTTTTCGAGGAAACTGCCGTTAAAGGTTTCAATAATTTTTTGAAGACAAATTAAAATTTAATAAAACAAATTGTATTTATTGAAAAGTATGCTTTGGTTACGTTTTGGTTCTGTCATGTATGTCATTTAGTCATTTCATTTTGTTCTTGTGTTCCTCGTGTTAATTTATCAAGTCCTTTAATTTCTTTCTTTAAAATGACCCGACTTAATAATTTTTCAAATTAGAGAAATGAGGAATATGATATGTGTTTACGCACAAAATAATTTTAACGGGTGTACTGCAGCTAGGAGATACTGCAATATCCAAATAGAAGGCAGCCAAATCATAAGATTTTCCAACATCTGTTTCGTCGTTTGAGAAAAACGAGTTCATTTCATCATAAAAATGATGTAGGACGACTGAAACGAATTACTCCAGATCAAGAACTAAAAATTTTAGTTCGTGGTGAAGATCCTCAAGTTAGCTCAAGTCGTTTATCAGCGACAACAGGAGTGAGTAAACAATCTGTTCTAAGAGTGTTACGCAAAGAACGATTCTACCCATATCACTTCACTCCTGTACAAAATTTATATCCAAGGGATATTCCACGAAGGTTAGAATTTTGCCAATTTCTTTTCAATAAACGATGAGAGATCGAAATTTTGTTAAGAACATTTTATTTACCGAAGAAGCAACTTTTACTCGTCGAGGCGTTTTTAACTGGAGAAATAGCCATTACTTGGAAATAGAAAATCCTCATACCGTTAAAGAAAGGCATTTTCAGATGAATTTAAGATTAACGTTTGGTGTGGTATCATCGGCGATCAGTTATTGAGACCATTTGTCCTTCCTCCAAATTTAAATGGGTAGTCTTATCTGTTTTTTTCATCGAAATACTCTTGCTGATATATTAGATGATTTCATACTAGACATAAGGAGCAGAATGTGGTTTATGCAAGATGGATCTCCCCCTATTTCTCCATTGCAGTCAGAAACCATCTTGATGTGACTTTCCCTCACAGATGGATCGATCGAGGAAGTGAATTTGCTTGGCCACCAAGGAGTCCTGATTATAATCCTCTGGATTTTTATATGTGCGACAGATGAAGTCCTTAGCAAATACTACCAATTCAAGAGAAAAACTGTGGGACCAAATACAAAACGCAGCCAATTTTATTAGAAGGCAGCAAAATCTATTCTTCATTGTAAGAAATTCTTTTTGCAAAACAATTAAAAAAGGCATAGAAGTAGGTAGAAACCATATCGAACATTTACTCTAAGTTTCAGGAATTAGTTCATAAGAAAGTGAGAGAGAGTTTACGCTGTTGTTACGCTTTTATATTTACTTACGTTATGTACTTTTTTTCAATTAATACAATTCGTTTCATTAAATTTAAATTTGTTTTTTAAAAAATTATTGAAATCTTTAAAGGCAGTTTCCTCGAAAACAGTTGGAGTTAACAAGTTCTACCTAGTGTACCTTTTTTACGTGGAAATGACGCCCTCATCAGATTTGCTAGTCAGAAGTACCACAACGTTTCGTAAAAAAAAATTAAAAAATTCATCATCGGATACAGTTCCTGCGGTGCCCTCTATGGTCTAACGTGATGTGATACATAAATTATTGTTTCTTAGATTAAGACATTATTTTACCAAATTTGGTGAAGATCGGTCAAGAGGTTGTTGTTATTACAAAAAAAAAAAACGAAAAAATAATTTCAACTTTGACACCCTGTATCTTTTTCCACAGCAACATTTGACTAAAGCATATTTAGTTATATCCTCATATTTTGGTCCAGAGAACCCTATGACCCATTATTAATGGTCCACCTATTCAGTTTGAACTGCAATATTGGTGGGACAAAACATATAATTTTTCTAAACCTGGAGTCATTACCTAAAAAAACGACAATCAAAATATTTACAAATTGACACATATTGTTCACCACATAATGCACTGAGGGCTAAGTTCCCAACTTAATTTTAAAATAAATTTAAGAACATTCGAAAGAAACAAAGGGAATTTATTTATAAAATTGGATCGAAGCGCTCTTTGAAAACTAATGCGAAGGGTCACTCATGACAAGGGTGTTCGGTTCGTCACAAAGTGTAGACGACTTAGTGTCTGAATAGCTCCTTTCGGGCTGAAGTTAAGCCCTTGAAGGCGGAAATCACTATTCAGTTAGACCCTTGGCGTTAAAATTGAGTGAGGACTAAAACTAAACATCTAGAAACGGTCACCCCCTCATTATTAGTTTCTTCAGGGTTTGTTAATCCAGACGCTCACATAGAAGTTGTTTTAGTGATCGCAGCGAACATGATATAGATTTTCACAGGTTTTCATAATTTTCAAATCTTAACAAATTCGAAAAACCAATTCGAAAAACAAATTGAAGCAATAGTCGATTTCTTTTTAAATATTTAATAAAAATATTACCATCCTGTATATTTATATTTTATCAATACAGTTAATTTACTTATTATACCGTGGATTTGATTTAGATTTTATGACTATCTGCAAAAATATTTAAACAAATTAAAAGCTTTTTTTAAAGTAATTTCATTGAGTGCCACTGACGATTCAGATGCCGCGACGAAAACCTTTTAGAACATTAAATTATGTTTATTGTAACTACTTATATTATAAAACCATATAGTGCACATGTAAATTTAGAGCGTGGACCCTTACTGACAATATACATTAAAAATGGATAATTTAACACAGGAAATGCATATATATTTTCCAAACGTCTTATTTATGTTAACGTTCTGGCTGAGTTTAGTATATTGGTATTTTGCATTGCTATATAATTTTAATCTGGGTGTCAACGAAATTATTAGACGAGCCATAGTTTCCAGAGTTTTCGGCCAATTCGTCATTATTTGACACTTTTTCGTCACTTCCGATTTCCTCGGAAATGACTCCAACTTTGAAATTTTAAGTGGAGCATTCTGTATATTCTTACATTTTTGGATTACGAAGATGACTTTAAATATGATTGCATAGTTTTAAATGAAATTTTGAGACTACGTGATTTTTAGGGCTATTTTATTTTTGCATCCAAGGTACAGTGAACGCACTCAAATCTATCAAATTGACCAAAACGATAAGAGAAAAATGTATAAACATGAGAATTTTCGAATTGGTTTATTAGCTAAGACCAACCAAAATTTCCGAAATCACTAAGTTGTAATTAAATACCAATTTTCACGACAAATAATAATAATAATAATAATAATACCCATCTAAGGCACTCGTACGGGGTAGACCAGACACCAGTGCTGCCTTACGTCCCCGGGGATATTGAGTCCGTTGTCGAGAACGAGAAATGCCGGATTTACTGGAACTACTCGTTCCCGACTGTCAGGCTAATCCAAGCCAACAAGCCTGACATAGTCCTCCTCGACCATCAACTCAAGGTGATGTATGTTATCGAGTTCTCGGCACCTGCTGAGAAAAACATCACCTTGAAGGAGGAGGAGAAACGGACCAAATATCGCGATCTCCGGTACGAGCTCCAAGTGCTGTACCCAGGCTACTCGGTCAAAATAGTCGTCCTTATTATCGGTGTACTTGGAGGGATAAAGCCTACGCTGCTCTCGGAACTGAAGATCATACCGGCCTGCCAAAAACCAGCCGAGTGGCTGGCAGGTCAAATGCAGAAGGCGGTCATTCTGGGTTCTCTCCGTCTGCTTAGGGCACACGATTCTGGTATCTACAGTCACTAACCCCGCGGGATGCGGGAGTGGCTGTAGTTGATGCGCCGGCGCGACTCCCGTGAGGCGTTGGAGGCCACGGGAGGACTGACCGGCATCGGGAAACCGAAAAAAAAAAAAATAATTGTACATGCTATTGGAAATAATAGTAACTTTTATACATAAGTATACAAATTAAAGAAGAGCAGTAATCACAATAAAATTAATAATACTTATATTTACTTAAAGCAAGGACTAATTATCAATACAATCAAATGATAAACAGGAAAAAGATATCCTCACAGAAGATTACGCCTGTGCATGAGGAAGATACATGAGGAATGATTGTTGAATAAGAAATATAACATATAATATATAAATAAAAGAGAAATATAAACTATAATAAGGTATAATATACACATACATACACACACACGCAAATGCACACGCATATACACATATACATACATGCACATACATACATACATACATACATACATACATACATACATACATACATACATACATACATACATACATACATACATACACACACACATACATACATACATACATACATACATACATACATACATACATACATACATACATACATACATACATACATACATACATACATACATACATACATACATACATACATACATACATACATACATACATACATACATACATACATACATACATACATACATACATACGAGAGAGGACAGAGGTCGTGCGATGCTTTCGCTGCTTGGGTTTCGGACACATTGCAAGCAACTGTAAGGGAGAAGACCGAACCAAAGTGTGTCGCTTGTGTGGTACGACTGGTCATTTTGCTAGAGATTGTAAGCAAGAGCCCTTCTGTGTGATATGTAGTGAGAGCAGACAACCTGGAGGAGCGAAGCATATCATTGGCAGTGCGCGGTGTGAATCTTTTCGGAGGGGAGATAGAAAAAGCCCGAAAATGTTAAGATGCCTACAGATAAACCTCGGCAGGGGCCGCGAAGCGCAGGATTTACTCATGCAAACCGCTGTGGAGAAAAAAGTGGACTTGTTGCTAATTAGTGAACAATACAAGAAGCCAGAAACAGGCTCATGGTTTCAAGATACAACGGATAGGGCAGCCATCCTAGTACTTAACAACGACCTGACAGTCAATGAGGTCGGCGAGACAGCGGCAAACTTTGTGTGGGCGGACATAGAGGGCATGAGAATATTTAGTTGCTATTTTTCCCCCAATGAACCGTATGACGTTTTTGTGGACCAACTCGGCAATCTGGAAGACAGTCTTCGGATGGCGAGCGGCAAGATATTGGTGGTGGGCGATTTCAACTGCAAATCGCCAGAATGGGGCTCTGGGCAACTAGACCACAGAGGAGAGGCCCTCTCAGAGATGATGGCTAGACTTGACCTCGTCACCATCAACGAAGGAACAGCTTACACCTTTAGACGTGGTTCTACAGGATCAGTGGTGGATGTCACGTTTGCTTCAGGTGATCTTGCGACCGAGGTGTCGGGTTGGGCGGTGCTGGAGGACATAACACTAAGTGATCACCAGTACATCCAATACGAGATAAAAGCGGAACAACAATTGAAGATCAATAAGGAACAGCTGTCAGCGCGTAACATGAAAAAGAAGAAGGATGGATGGGTGCCGCGCAAACTAGATAAGTCTGAACTAAGAAAGTTTCTAGACACTACTAAGCAACGGGGACACCTGCAACGTATCGCGCAGATAGAAGACTTGGGGATATTGGTAGATTTTGTAGTCAAGACCATCACGACAGCATGTAATAGGACCATGCCGAAGCGAAGGAACCACCCACAACAGAAAAGACCAGTCTATTGGTGGACGCCCGAGATTGCTGAACTACGAAAGAAATGCCTCACCGCGCGTCGAAAGATGCAGCGCGGTAGAAATACACCGCAAGAGCCAAACCTTAGCGAGGAATTCAAAGAGGCACGGAAAACGTTAAAAACGGCAATCAAGACCAGTAAAAGAAATTGCTGGATTGAACTATGCCGTTCGGTAGATGAGGACCCCTGGGGACTACCTTACAAGATAGTCACTAAAAAAATGGCAGGAAGACAAC
This sequence comes from Rhamnusium bicolor, assembly GCA_029963845.1. Classification (NCBI taxonomy): domain Eukaryota; kingdom Metazoa; phylum Arthropoda; class Insecta; order Coleoptera; family Cerambycidae; genus Rhamnusium; species Rhamnusium bicolor. The sequence goes on from JANEYF010005807.1 coordinate 10,007, forward strand.
AGATTCCTGGGATAAGGAATCCGGAGAGAGTGGGAAATATTGTTACAACCCTGTTCCCAAGGCATGCGAGGAGGCCTGGGCGTCCGTCCTTCAACGACAATGCACAGATTGAACCCTTTACAGTTGAGGAGTTACGTGAAGCGGGAAAACGGCTTCGACCGGGAAAAGCCCCAGGCCCGGATTATATTCCCAATGAGGTGATTGCAGTAGTAGTGGAGGTGTGGCCAGAGCTCCTCCTGGAGGCTTTCAACATCAGCCTCCGCATTGGAATTTTTCCAGAGAGGTGGAAGCGACAGATCTTTGTTCTCTTAAGAAAAGGGGACAAGCCACTGGAAGATCCGTCGTCGTATCGACCAATCTGCCTCTTGGACACCATGGGGAAGCTTCTGGAACGGATGATTCTGCAGAGGCTCGAGGCGCATATCAAGGCAAATGGAGGGCTGTCGCAGAAACAGTTTGGCTTTCAAAAAGGACGGTCCACAGTCAATGCGATCACAAAAGTGGTTGACGCGGCACAAACAGTGATGATTGGGCCATGGAACACCAGGGGATTTTGTGCGCTAGTCACTTTGGATATAAAAAATGCTTTTAACTCGGCCAGATGGGAAGGAATTATGGAGGCACTGTCAGAACGACGTACACCCGAGTATCTATTGAGGATAATCGATAGCTACTTCTCAGATAGAACGCTTATCTATAACACGGAAAACGGAGACAAGGAGTATGAAGTAACAGCTGGAGTTCCTCAGGGATCGGTTCTCGGCCCATTTCTGTGGAACATCATGTACGACGGGCTACTTAATCTGGACCTGCCAAGAGAATCGACAATCGTAGGATTCGCAGATGATGTGGCGGTGGTTGTGACCGCAAGGACGACAAGCACATTAGAGTTGCTGGCAAATGAAACCATCCGTCGAGCCAACATCTGGCTCAAGGCCAATGGGTTAGAGTTGGCAGTGCACAAGACGGAGGCTGTACTCATTACGAACAAGCGATCGTTCACACCACCTATGATAGCTTTAGAGGACAAGACTGTACCGTGGAGTAAATCCGTAAAATACTTAGGTGTGCGGGTAGACGGCGGACTCAGATATACGGAACACATCTTAAAGACCGCAGATAACGCCGCATCTACGGCAGTTGTGCTAGCACGGCTCATGCCAAATATCGGTGGCCCTAAGGAACGAAAGAGGAGACTACTAAACAGCGTTGTCCACTCAAAAATGCTTTACGGAGCGGAGGTTTGGGCGGGGGCATTAGAACGAGAAACGGTACGGCGTAGATTAGCGGCAGTGCAGAGACGTAGCGTCATTAGAGTTACGTCGGCCTTCAGGACTGTCTCAGAAGGAGCGGTGCTGGTGCTAGCCAGCACGCCACCGATCGACCTCATGGTCAGGGAGAGGCGAGAAATTTACGAAGCTTGCAACGAGAGAAACGCAAGTAAAAAGGAGGCCAGAAAGTTGGCGCGACAGGGCCTCATGGAAAGGTGGCAGGCAAGATGGGATTCGGATACGGCGGGTCGGTGGACGCACCGTCTGATCCCCAACATTACAGAGTGGCACGATCGAGCCCATGGTGAAGTGAACTATCACATCACCCAGGCACTTACTGGCCACGGATGCTTCAACCAGTATTTGTACAGATTTAAGAAGACTGAGAGCGCTGCGTGTCTGCTGTGTGGTCACGTTTTGGACGACGCTGAGCACGCAATTTTCGAGTGCTCTAAAACGGAAAGTGAGAGGTCCAAACTCTACGAGACACTTGGAGAGGAGTTGAGTGTGGAAGGCCTTGTTCCTGCCATGCTAAAAGACGAGAGGGCCTGGACGGCGGTCTCGGCCTACATTAAGGTTATCATGGAGAGCAAAAGAAAGGCGGAACAGACCGAAAAAGCCAACAGAGAGCGGGAAGCCCAGCTCCTGAACCCCTAATCTCGAAAGAGGACGGGGGATGTAGGGAAATGGCTGAATATGGACATCACCCCGAAGTAATGCGAGAGCGGTCCCAGGGTGGTGCTCCGGAGTCAGGGGGGCCACTTGTGGGTAGCTTGCTACTCCTACGCCCCCACGAAAAAAAAAAAAAAAAAAAAAAAAAGAAAAAAAAACATACATACATACATACATACATACATACATACATACATACATACATACATACATACATACATACATACATACATACATACATACATACATACATACATACATACATACATACATACATACATACATACATACATACATACATACATACATACATACATACATACATACATACATACATACATACATACATACATACATACATACATACATACATACATACATACATACATACATACATACATACATACATACATACATACATACATACATACATACATACATACATACATACATACATACATACATACATACATACATACATACATACATACATACATACATACATACATACATACATACATACATACATACATACATACATACATACATACATACATACATACATACATACATACATACATACATACATACATACATACATACATACATATACATACATACATACATACATACATACATACATACATACATACATACATACATACATACATACATACATACATACATACATACATACATACATACATACATACATACATACATACATACATACATACATACATACATACATACATACATACATACATACATACATACATACATACATACATACATACATACATACATACATACATACATACATACATACATACATACATACATACATACATACATACATACATACATACATACATACATACATACATACATACATACATACATACATACATACATACATACATACATACATACATACATACATACATACATACATACATACATACATACATACATACATACATACATACATACATACATACATACATACATACATACATACATACATACATACATACATACATACATACATACATACATACATACATACATACATACATACATACATACATACATACATACATACATACATACATACATACATACATACATACATACATACATACATACATACATACATACATACATACATACATACATACATACATACATACATACATACATACATACATACATACATACATACATACATACATACATACATACATACATACATACATACATACATACATACATACATACATACATACATACATACATACATACATACATACATACATACATACATACATACATACATACATACATACATACATACACATACCCACATATACGCACCTATATACATATGTCTAAACTACTACTAACACATAATATAAATAAAATATAATACACGTGACTAATCTAAGATAGGAAATACAAGACATTCAAAATAATTTGTGTCTACGTATCTATTGATACCTTCAAATCGAAATTCAGTTTGATATTAACCTAAATACACAAGTTCTTTGGTGGATAATAATTAAAATATCGAGAAAATACGCTTATCAAATATGTAAGTGTGCCGTGGAATTCAATTTCCACGACAGACTTACATATTGATAAGCGTATTTTCTCGATATTTTAATTATTATCCACCAAAGAACTTGTGTATTTGGGTTAATATCAAACCCAATGTCGAAAACTAGATTCAAAACATTCATTTTGTCAACAAAACAACGCTGCAAATAATAAAAGTGTGCTGTGGAAACAAAAAAGAAGGTTGACAGTTAATAATACGTGTGTATTGTTATCTTAATAAGTTTGCTCCTCGTTAAATTTGTTGTTTGTTGTTTTTTAATTATTGTTGTTATTGTATAACATGTATACAATTGATAACAATTGATAAACAATCCTGCGGCTTTTATCGTTAATGAAGCGATAGAACGTGTTGGCTTTTGTAGAAGTGAATTTTACTGCTTCTACTAGAGAAATTGGCCACGAGATGCAAATTAGTCATGAATCAGCAAGAAAGATTCTTAAAAAATATGGTTACCGCTCGTTTAAATATCGAGTGTATTTATACGAAGATGATGACAATCGAAGATTAACTTATTGTGACTGATTACTTCATAACAATACCACTAACCCGAATTAAGTTTCTTTGATGTTGTTTTCTGATGAGTCGAGATTCACCAACAATGTAATGTTCAATAAACAAAGCAATAGATATTGGGCGCAGAAAAATCAACATTTAATGAGGCAAGGCAATTTTTAGGAAAGATTTGAAGTAAATGTGTGGGTTGGGGTTATTGAAACAAGAATTATTGGACCTATTTTCTTTCAAGGACCTTTGGCAGGGGATTTAAAGTTTCAACAAAATGAAAAAATGTTGATGGACTTACCACTTACAGTTTTTGAACAAATATATCCGCGAAGTTTTTGCAAGTATAGCTCCTTCTATGTTGCGAAATGTTATGCGAAACACGATTGACCGAGCCAGAAAATGTCAAGAAGAAGTGGGGATGCACTTTGAACATTTACTACCTTTTAATTAATCTTTCATTTTTATTGTTAAAATACATTATTTCGGAAATCACACTTTATTATTCGCAGCGTTGTTTTGTTAACAAAATGAATGTTTTGCATCTAGTTTTATTCAGTTTCCACGGTATATTTGATAAGCGTATTTTCTCGATATTTTAATTATTATCCACCAAAGAACTTGTGTACTTGGGTTAACATCCTGGATAAAACCCTCAGATACTCATCACAACAACTGACCAACTACGAGCTGACCTTCAACATCCTTTCTCCGAAAGTAATGACGTGGTATTGTTAACTAATAAGTCTGATCCTACGTTAAATTTGTTGTTTGTTGTTTTTTAATTATTGTTGTAATTCCCGAGGAACATGTATACGATTAATAACAATTGATAAACAATCCTGCAGCTTTTATCGTTAATCAAGCGATAGAAATTAACGTGTTAGCATTGTAGAAGTGAGCCATTTAACTGCTTCTACGAGAAATTGGCCACGAGATGCAAATTCGTCATGAATCAGCAAAAAGATTCTCAGAAAAATATGGTTAACCGCTCGTTGCTACCTACCGAGTACACCAAATTCGTGTATTGAACGATGTGATGACAACGAAGCTCTAACTTATTTGAGCACTTCAGAGCAATACACTAACCTGAATTAAGTTTCTTGATGTTGTTTTCTGATGAGTCGAAATTCACCAACAATGGGAATGTTCAAGAAACAAAGCAATAGATATTGGGCGCAGGAAAATCATCATTTAATGAGGCAAGGTAATTTTCAGGCAAGATTTGGGTAAAGTGTCGACTGGGGTGATTGGAAACAATAATTATTGGACCTATTTTCTTACAAGGACCTTTGACAGGGGAAGGCTATTTTAGAGTTTCTACAAAATGAAGAAATGTTGATGGACTTACCACCTACAGTTTCTGAACAAATGTATCCGCGAAGTTGTTGACAAGTATAACTCCTGCTATGCTGCGAAGTGTTATGCGAAACACTATTGACGTCGATGCCTAGAAAATGTCAAGAAGAAAGGAGCATGCCTTCTGAACATTTACTACCTTGGAAGTAATCTTCTAATTTTTTGGTACAAATAAATCATTTCGGAAAGCACAATTTATTATTCGCAGCGTTGTTTTGTTTACAAAATGAATGTTTTGAATCTAGTTTTATTCAGTGTTCCACGGCATATTTGATGACGCATATTTTCTCGATATTTTAATTATTATCCACCAAAGAACTTGTGTACTTGGGTTAACATCAAACCAATTTTCGATTTGAAGAATCAATAGATTTGTCGTGAAAATTAGTTTTATACTACTACTAGGTATAAGGAGTATCTAAAAGGTTTTGGTTAGTCGTAGCTACTAAAACAATTCGAAAAATCTCACGTTTACCTTTTTCTCTTATGGTTTTGGTCCATTTGATTGATTTGAGTGCATTCACTGTAGTCTAGATGCAAAAATAAAAATAGCCTTAAAAATTAAATAATTTCAAAATTTTCTTTAAAACTCTGCAGTCGTACTTAAAATCGTCTCCGGAATCCAAAAATGTAAGAATATACACGGTGTTCCATTTGAAATTTCAAAGTTGGGGTCATTTCCGGGAAAGTGATGGAAAAGTGTCAAATAATGAAAAATTTACCGTTTTTGGTATATATTACCCCTGCCAGGTTTAAGACTTACATCTTGAAAACTCTGGAAACTATAGTTTGTCTAATGATTCCATTAACACTCGGTATACATCGTGCAAAACTTATGTTATGTGATTTCCTTTTGTAACTACAGTTTTACGTACATTTCTGAATTTTTAAAAATGATTAACGCAAATTACGCTTCAATTTTCTTTTAAAATTTATTTTTATTAGACTTTGTTCTTTAATTGTTTTGTGGGAACGTTTTTCTTATTTTGAAAGGTTCTGTCACTTGGTAACGTTAGCTTGTGCAATTCGGGACACCCTGTTTAGTTGTGTTTGAAGAATAATTATATACAGAATTTAGAGCGATCGAGTTAGTTCTGGTTCAACTGGAAGTGGTATACTGCGTCATAGCACTTACCAAAAAGAAGGTTCCAAATAACCGATATTCCAAAATTAAAAAATAAAAAATATTTCAGGGGATTTTCAAAATTTACATACTGAAAAAATTAAGAAAGACTCATGTAGTTTTAATGCAGCTGGTTTTTACAATATTTTATATATGATTAAAATTATTCATAATTTATGTCTTAATCATATGAACAATGGTCCTAGCCGTCGAAAAATAATTTAGCATCGCAGTGTCATTTCTATGCACTGCGAAGGGAAAATTCTAACTATAGTTATTTTTCTATATGATGCTCTGGGGACTTTCAATTAAAATATCCTGTACATATAAATATACTATACTATTTTACTTATTATGAATTCAGCTAGTTATTATTATTTGTTATTTTTATATTATCCATCAGTTTCATCGCAAGATGTATAAATAATAAAAATAATTTACAACAAACTTTAACGTTTCCCTTTTTGTGACATATTCCCTAACCGTGTTTTTTATATACCCATAAATATTTTGTGTGGTGTAATAATTTTTGACGCATCACAAATTTTATACCTTTTCCATAAGGGAGGATAGCTTAGAGTGTACCGTTAAATGTTAGTTAGATGTCGCTTCGTATGGCTCAACGCAAGCGGACGTTTCTCGCTGTTTTATGTTTGGGTGTACTGATATTTTTTTTGTAAATATTGAATGAGAATGCATTACGACATATAGTATGTGCGGCATGTAAATACATTTTAGAAAAATATTTGCTCATTGCAATTGCTTTAATGTTGTAATAAATGTATTTATTTCACATTGTACTCATAACAATTTTCTGAATATATTAATACACAGTTGTAGTCAAAAGTAGGAAAATAAACCAATTTCTCCTGTGTGGTACTTTCAATATTTTATTTTGTTCTATTTTGGTTTTGAATGTAATCAATATTTGCTGATATTTTGGTGTAATTGTACTACTTCCGATTAGTAGTGAAAGCGACAATATTTTTATTTTAAATGAAACAACTTGTATGTTTTAGATTGTCATTGTAGTTAGAAATTCAGTAATAATGGACTTTAGTAGCCAACTGTACTCACTTTTAAAATATTGAGAACGAATTAAAACTGGTCATTGGGTCACAATTAATGAGGGCTACCGCGCTTGAATTCACCACGAGAGGCGCTAGTGTGGGGTAAGGTCCTTGTCATTGAACGTTATTGTATACTATGGCTTTTTAACGCGAGTTTTTAGTAATTTTTATAAAAATTAGCTGAAAAACATTTAACAGAATGATGGTAGAAGGAGAAAGTTGTAATTTACTTGCTCAGTAGGGAAATTATTGTACCTATCAGAGGTGTCTTATGTCGTTAAAGTTAGGTTATATCAAGAATGAGCATGATGAAAACAACGAATGTGAATGATTATTACTTACGATTTTCTGTAGTGGACTCCTTTGGTAACGCATAATCGTCAGGATTAAAGTGTTCCTTACAAACACACGAATGTTTCGAAGGAGTAAAGTTATCCCTGCGAATCGCTACCAACCACTGTTTTAGGTGAGTTTTATATCTCGGAAGCATATGTCCGCCTTTTGTTTCCGAACAAAATGGAACTGCACAACACTGAGGCATAATTAACAAGTTTTTTTATTTACTGGTGTACGAAATAATTATAATAGAACCCTATAAACTTTTTCCGCGTCTAACAATAACTTTTGACAGAACCTTATTCGGCCAGTGGCGTCAACTGGTGAGCATAGAAACGTTAGCCCTCATTGACTCTGCTGTTCAAAATTAATTTTTCATTTATTTTAATTTAAGACGTCTACAAAACATACGAAAACGTTATTTTTTGTAGAAATATCCAAACAATGTATTCACCACTATCCGTATATAAAAGAAAACGATCCATCGTGTTATTTCCGTACAAGTAATAGTTAATTTGTCAGTCACTTGATGTGATATAATCTAAGTGTCACAATTCAAAATGGTACGTATGAACGAAAAATAAAGAATTAAAATCTTAACAAGGTACTGAAAAAGGTGTCTAATAATATATGTCAGATGTTTAATAAACATATTAATATCCTAACCAAAACCCTATTACGGATTCAAGTCAATAAGATTTTGAAAAATATTAATGCTAGTATTAAATATGCTTCTAAATCAGAAACAATCAGCAATTTTGTGACTTACATTCAATATTTGCACAAAAATTAACGTTGTATTAGGTGTAGAAAATCATCATGTCATCCACGACCTCTGGTCGACTAGAGAACATCTCTTACCAGTAGTTGTGAAAATAAAACACACACGTTTTACAACATCTGGCCGACTACAATGGACTGTGAATGTTGGTCCCTTAATAATGAATTATCAACGTATAGATTAGAATCATTCTTTAACGTTTTATAGAAGAATCATTGTAATGTGATACGTGTATGATAAAGAAGGTAGAGGAAGAGGAAGAACTAAAACAAACAATATGACCTATATATTTTTGTTGTGTTATTCTATTATTCTCGTTATTTGTTGGATTTCTATCTCAGTATCAATGGAGAGAGCAGTCGTATATGGTGCATATTTTGGAAGGGTTAATCCTCATTTAACTACTAGTCAGTTATCTTTTATAGTAATAGGCATAATGAAGTTTCCCAAAGTTATACAGTGATTTGATAAAATATGGCACAAATTCGAACTCTCGAAAAATACATAGTTTTTGAAAAATCCATGAACAAGATCTTCCTAAAAGTGGCCGCCCTAAAATTTCGGAGAAAACAAACTAAATGTTCTATTAGCTGTGCAAAATAATCCACATAGCACCACCTTCAAAACTTAACTTGATAATATTATTCATAGTACCAGTCTTAATTAAAATTCTCAAAGAAAGAAAAATGGCACCCCTATAAAGTGTTTTAGTTGGCAAAAGATACTGGGGGGCTGAGCATCATTACTGGATGAACATTTCATATGCACAGTATCCTCAAAAGGCAATATATGTTGGCGGTAAAATTTGAGGTCTTTTCTTTTTTGAGAGCAGACTGACTGGACCTGCTGTTTCTTCAGAAAGAATTATTGATTCCTGCTTTAGCTGTTTTGTTCCTCAATGAAAACAACTTTGATATACCAAAAAATAACTTGTGGTATCAGCAAGATGAAACTCTGCCACATTATGCTACTAAAGTCCAACGATATTTGAGAAAAGAAATTCAAATCTATGGAGGACCGATCGCGTGACCAGCCAGGGTTTCCAGATTTGTTCCAACTAGATTTTTTGCTATCGTATTACGTAGAATTAAAGTTTTTATAGATATGCCAAATAATTTGGAAGATTTAAGGTATTATGCAATGCGACAAATTACACCAAATATGGGTTGCTATTTTAAAAAAATGTGGATCAGATCATTAAGCATACACGGACGATGTCACTGATTTGTTGATGGCGTTAAAAGATGATGGATAATTTTAATCAAGTTAGGTGTCCTTGGATTTTTCAAAAAAATTCAAAATTTCAAAATTTTTCTCATAATTTATCACCGTATAATATGATTTTCAAGAAGGAAAAGTTCCTCCCCTACAAAATCAAATTAATATAAAAGCTGTCAGATGATCATTGCATTATGATATGCAATCACAATTTTTTTGAAATGATGATAGGTATGTGCATTGCAACAATGATTACCAAATTTTTTACAGCATAGTCTTCTCAGATGAGCTACATTTTACCTAGTGATCAAATAAACAGATAAATCTGTAGGCATTGGGCATGTAATAGTCGTCACTAGGTAAGATAATCCCTTACCTAGTTTCAAGAGAAAATAAATGTTTGAGCTGGAGTTATTGGTAAGCTCATAACTGCTCTTTTTAACAGTTGCAAGATAATTACTTCTTCAGAATGTATCCACCGTTGCTGCCTTATATTCTCATCCCAATAAACTGTAACACCGTGTTCTTTTCTTTCTTCAGATATTAATCGATTTTCCATTGACATTATCCAGTTGCAATAAGGCGGAACACCCATTACAGATGAATATTCCGGAATATTTGAAACAATGATTTCCAAAAATTGGATTGGAAGATGAAATGATCACTTCGATCTCCAGACTCGATCTCTTTGGATTTTTATTTATAGGGTTATATGAAGAGTGTGGTATATGAAAACACATCCGATAAATTAGATGAAAAGTTGAAAATCCAATACGAATTTCAGCTGATAAAAAATGGGAATGTCTACTGTGAACATTAATAAATTAATTAAAACCTACGATACAACTTTTGTTTTGCCTCAAAATCTTAGTAGCAAGTAGGGATGGTGTCACTAAGCCTATATTTGTATTAAGCGTGAAAATATACAGGGTGTTATATTTAAAACAAAAAAAAATATTGTTATTTCAGCTGTTAATCAGATGTGTTACAAAATTTTTTATTTCACCAAAATATTTTTAAATATGAAATGCATTCGACGCTAAAATAGAACAGAAAAATTACAGTAGATTGACGAAAATGGATTGTTGTATAGTTTTGACTCATGTTGTATACAATGGGTAAGGGCTAGTAGTAACTCTATAATCAGTGATTTTTGATCTCTAATGAAAGTATAAATAATTAATTAAAATACATTATTTATGTAAAAAGCCCAATATTTTAATTTACGTTTTTTTGTATTTATTTAATTTTTTTAAAAGTACTTTTCCAGGCAATCAATTTTTGGTTCAAGCTTAATATTGTCCTCCCGAAAAAAATTTTGGAAATTTGCGTAATAAATTAGTATGTAAAATATTTAAACTTCTATAATTTTTATTACAATTAGAATTTTGTTACATTATTTTCCAACTGGTGGGAAATACAACTAACTTATCAAAAAAATGTCAATTATAGAGTCATCGCCTCGGTCTCTATGCATTTAAATAGAAAGCATCATTACCATAAAAATAGTACAGCATTCTAATGGACAAGTATCTTAAACGATAGACAATATAACAGTCTAAAATAGTTAGGCATTATTATGATAGGTAAGACTCAAAACTGTAGATATAATCTATTGAATACCATAAAAAAACAGATATGTACTCTTAATTTTATAAATACACCCTGTACATCATTAAAGCACTGGTTTAAGTACAACCTTAGAGGGAATTTTAAGATTTCATCAATCATCACTCAGTTAACATAGTCGTTATTTGTGAAAAACCTTTATATTGTAGGAAACAGTGTTCTTAAGATTACAGGATGACTAGGCTTTGAAGCGCATTTTCTCGGTCACCATACACACACACAAAAACGTTCTTATTAAGAGCTGTTTCTTTTGGGCAGTATAATAACATATCCAAAAATTGAGAAAATCGGAAGGTTCATAGGATTCCATGTATCCAGTGCCATATTGCCAAATTAATCGGAGTTCCCAATCGAAAAATTTGAGTCTTAATATTAGTTTTGGATATGTTTAATGCATGTGATCCAGTATCGAGCAACGAACATCCTCAAGGCTACTTAAACAAGTTACCATAATATGGCATACCTGCATAATCGTACTTATTAATATCGACCTTTCTATCTAACTTAGTAGAAAATGTAGCCCCGTCAAAAACATTAACTCCCAATTTCGACGTCCCGCAAAGATCTACCTCATCACCTATCCATTTTCTTTTTTCATATGAACGACTCATTTTCTATAACACGTGCTTAGCTAATGACAGTATTCTGCACGCAAAATCTTCTTTTCATAAGTTAGACACTGCAGAAGTTTTGGGGAGTTCCAACCATAGCATTTGTCTGGTTCCTGTAAATGTGCAGTCATATTTTTAAGAAAAAAAACAATCATAATGGACCTACCGCTATATTATCACACAAATTCATTAGTTGGAACAATAATCTTGTTAAAAAATTTCTGTACTATGGTGATATCTTGTCTAAAAAATAGAAGGATGAAATAATACCGGTTTGCACATTTGCTCTCTTGTACAAGATACGCAGTTTCACCTTAATAGATCACTCACCTTAGTGAGTTTCTCATCTACTTTTGCTTACAGAGATCTACTCATCAGCCATGGGAATCAACAGTAACTTCTTTTACGAATAGAATTATTAGGTCTTTGACGCATTATTTAATTATTGACTAAGCTTCGAATTGCATTCTTGATATCACGATGCAGTAATATGTTCTCAAGTTCTATTCTTCCCAAACTTTCAGGGATATAATGAATAATTAGTTCCTTCACCAACATTAATCTCTTCATTTGACATTAGTACTACTCCTCTATAGAATTGTAAGGATTTTATTTCTTACAGTCGTCAGGCTATAATTCTGGACAATAATCATTTTGAGTTTGACATTTATGTCTAGATATTATTCACAAGGAAGTAGTTAAACATTTGAATCAAGAACACTAATTAAAATATTTGGATACTTCATTATCGTTTTAAAAAATAGCCCAAAAAATATAAATTGAAATCATTCTTATTTATATCGCTTGTAAATAAATTTTACACTGACTTTTCTCAAAAATTTTCCAACACAATAATGTAAAACGAAAATTGTAATCGTAACGATAAAAAAAAAGGATTGCTTACTAATGGCCGCGATAGTAAATATCAAATTTATTGTTAACTCATAATATTTTTCCTTGGTTTTCATTTGACCACGATAATTCCAAAGGGTGGTGTTTCAAATAATTACCATTATTATCTACTCTTTATCTTTTAAATAAATGTGAGGAAATGTTTAGTATCTTAATTTTTTCTTTTAATATAAACTTATAAGTTTTAATTTTAAAACTACAGCTACATGGTAAAGCTTGAACCAAAGATTGAATGCAGTCCTATGATTTCGTTGAAATATGTATTAAAAGCATACATTTGAAAAGATTTTGAATATTGATTTTAATTAATCTTTATGTAATATTATAAGGTTTCCATACAAAAGAATTGTATATTGTCCTGCACTTAAAGACTATATTAACTTGTTTAATTTTTATTTAAAAAGTCAATTTTACTATAAAACAGATGACTGATTCTAAAAATTTATTTTTACCACGAATTTATATATAGAATAGATTTTTTATGCATTATCCTAAATTAATATTTATTTAGTTAATAAAACTTTAAACTTAAAAATAAATACTCACTTTCAAGTAAATGTAAGTACTGCTTAATAACTAAGTAAGTAACTAAAAATCAGAAATGTCATTATAAAGAAAAAAATAAAATTAGAGTCTAAAAAAAAGTAAATAATATAAATTAGGAGCTGGATTTGCAGGATTTTCTTTCTCAAAACAACCTATTACAACTGATTAACAAATAATTTATTACTACATACACTTTATGAACGACAAAACGTAATGTCTTAATCCATGTATATCAATAAAACAAAACATTACCTTGGTAAGTAATGAAAAATGGCACATGGCACTTTATTTTAATGGTTACAATTAGGAATAACCCTCGGTGTGTAGAATTAAATAGCTTGCCTTGCGCTTCATGCCTTGTTCGTGGTTTTTGTAATACCCAGGGTTGCCACCCTAATGTCTTTCTATCTGCAGTACTCTTGATTACATCATGAAAGGGCTAGATTTAATTTATGTTTCTACACTAGACCAAAGAAATTAGAAAAATGGGAACTCATATCATTTTACGGTCTGCTTATATACAGTTTGTATTTTACATGGCACTTATCTATCTTGCTTGAGGTCAAAGTACTCGAGAAGACAAAGTATGCAGTGAAAACGTTACTTAAATTGAAAACACACTTTCTACTAGATAATATTTACAAATAAAAACTAATTTGAAAATACTTAATTTTAGGTAACTTTCCGTTGTGAAATTGTATATAAAACCGATTTATATAACTTCACTTGTTCTGAAGTGAGCTGACGTCGCCATCATGAAAATATGGCAACCGAGTTCGACAGTTGGAAGTATTGTGTTTAGGTTCTTGCATACTTTCGATAAAATTTCGTACATGGGAGTTTTTGAGGTCGCAGAACGAGTTAATTGTAATACAAAATTTTAAATTTCCCCTTATGAGATGTTATCTATAAGTCCCGCACAAAGTTCATTTTTTTTTACTATTACTTTATCTGTGCATTTTTGAAAAAATGCACAGATATGTGAATTATTTTAAGTGTTTATCAGTTTTTTCGTGATGTGTTGGTGAATGAACCTCAAGATTTAACACCCTGCTGGACTAATTTCTTTGCAGTTAATTAAGAGAGTGAGCTTGCCGAAATAGACTCGACAACATTGAGACCGTATGAAATTAAATAATGTTCCGCTAGAAGGTATACGCAGATTCATGAACAGTTTTTACCTCCAACTTGGTGCGTATCAAGTAAACAGTGGGAGCCAATTTCAATGCTTATTTAACCTAATAATTATATCAGATTAGCTGAAATAAAGTACTCATAGTATCAACACTGCTTTTGTTTGTATTCCTCAAATGTGTTTTCGATTCAACTTGATATGTATAAAATAGGTTACAGAATATACCAAATTATATTGTCAATTTATACATCATATACCCATATTTTGAATAAATTTGAATTTGAATTTGAATTAGATTCAGAATTAATCTTCATGGAAAAAACTTCATAATCGAATATTTAATCTAATTTTTAATGATAAAATCCGATAAAATTTTTGACAAGGTTTTCAACAAGCCACCACAAGAGGCAGGGTGCTCTTTGAATAAAATAAGTAAAGGTAGCTAGGAATTAAGGGGTTGACACTATAATCAAATATATCAGGAAAAAAAACAGTAACGGATTCAAAATAATTTACATTTCTGTGCGTTATTTTTTCTTCAGAAAAAACGCAGTAAGAAATATGAATTTTATGCGGGACTTTTAGGTAAACCTATATACTATGTTCATTGCTTAAATTTAAAGGTGGATAACTCAGTAGGGGTGCATCGTAGGAGAAAACTTTATATGAACTTATGAGATTCACAGGCCTGCGAAAAAGAATTCTGCGGTTTTAAGTATATAAGGTTATTTTTACTAACATTTGAAAGCCAAATCTAAATCTCTTACTTATTTTACTTCATCACGTAAGAATTTCGAACCATTCAAGCCACAAGTTAAATGTGAAAATATATATATTTGTTATGAAACCGAGGTACATGAATAATTAAAAATGATAAACAGAAAATAAATAAAAAATATTATACAGGGGATGTAAGTTTAGGATGTGCGCTTAATTGATTTTCATTTATGTTGATCTTGTACAGTTTCTCGTTTTAGAGACCAACAGTAATCGGACAACATGTTTACATTCCATCGGCCATCACCGTTTATAACGTCTCTCCATTTCTTCTATGTCTTGATAAAATCTTTTTACCACACCACAGGCCAACAAAACATGACCAACCAAGCCGGTAATGTGGCATGACCATATGGCCCAAGTAAGTGTGTAATAATTTTATCCTTGATGCGTCCCAATGTTTATAATGTTGTAGAACCAAAATTTTACAGAATTTTTAAATTTTTCGAAAAACAAATGTTACCAGAAAATCGCCAAAATCATATAGGAGGCCCTCACCCACTAAAAATATTTAAAAAATGCCCGAGACCGAAATTACACAGGTTCAAAATCTCACATGTCACGTCACTCTGTTTTAGTAAATTAGATAAAGAATAAAAAACCATATTTAAAACTTCAAACCAAACATTTTTATCACGATTCTCCGATTTTTAAAACGAAAAATAGTAAAATTAATTTATATCAAAAAACCGCTCTACAGCAAAAGCGCGACGACAGGCGCCACGGTGTGCTTAAAAACATTAAAATAGTTAAAACTCATAAAGACATTGATAAAGAATAAGTACAAACCAGTCGGAATGATTTTTGCGGCTTTCAGAAAAACCACATAAAATTTACAACTTTGGTCTCTGACAGACGTAAATATTTGCCGGTGCCAAAGCCATTATAAGATAGTAAATGTTAAATTTCTGCTATATGAATTTCACATGAGGCTAGTCACACGCTCCTAAAAAAATAATTTTAGAAAGTCGTTACATAATCCGCCAGATTCGGTTGTACGGGACTTAAACTTGTAAAATCTGAGTTGGTACATCGTGTAGCCCGATTAGCCAGGCAGCCATGTGGAGCTTTCAGAAGCTATACGGAGCCTTTGAGCAGTGTGGATTATTTTTACGACGCGAAGCTTTTGAAAACATGACATCATGTCAATAGATGACGACAAGACTACTATAAATATAAGATTTATTTTCAAGACCACACATTCCTTTTTGGCTTTCATACAGTACGATAAAAAATTAACTTAAAACCGGGTGTGAACCCCATTATCAACCACCAACTGATCTAGAGTCCTAAAGACAGTCCCTCGTTGGCTGTTTCGCAGGTATAAATCTCACACGGGCCCCAGAAGTCATCAAAAAGGCTGTAAGAAATTCCTCCATGTACAAAGGCTGGGTTATATTTTAGTAGCTACAAGAAATGATGACGGCGTCCACTGTGTATAAAATAATTTACAAACATTTACCACAGAGAACCAGAAGTACTTCTTCGACAGCTTTTATCATCCGTGGATTTTGGCTTGAGGAGTCTTCCGTCATCAGATTCTATTGTAAAAATCTAAACCGTTCTTATTTATAAAACCTAAAAAACACCGACTAGACTCCTACGAACGTAGGCTATCGGGAAATAAAAAATAATACATGTATGCTATAAGAACATAACCTCGTAGGGCAAGATAAGGAACCAACTTACATACTTAAAATACTTAAAAATTTTCTCTTAGCCGTTTGAAATTAAATTTTCAAAATTATTTTTATTTTAACTTAATCGTATTCAGCACAAAAAGATACACTGCTCAAACATATTTTTTTTCGATTCCGACTTTTTTTTTCTTGGTTTTACAAATTGTCCATTACTAAGAAAAGTTGTGAAGTCTTGCGCGAAGTTTTTAGCAGGCTACCAGAGTACCCGAGTTGTAAGTCAACTTACCGTCCAGTCTGCTGAATTACAACAATTTTTTAAGAAATTTTTTGGAAGTATTTCTAATTGTGAATTTTACGATAATCTAAAGGACTCCCTGTCCAATTTTATTTTTGGTCAAAATAATTTTACACTTTCACAAATCGCCTGCTTTCACTAGTGAACTCCAAGTTTGTAAGGGACTCTGTCCAAAATTATTTTTCACTTGAAAAATAATTGAATTTAAATTCAGTCATCTATATAAAATCATTTTCAGGAGATAAAATTTGCTTTTTTGTAAGGAACCTTCTATTCAAATTATTTTTTGGCCTTCAGCGACTTTGAAAAAAAATAAAATTCATTGTTCTAAAAGCATTTACAGGGAAGTAAAAAGACGTTTTTGCACAGACCTCCTGTTCAATCTTATTTTCAAGTAAAAAAACTAACTAAAAAATATTTTCAGTTCTACATAAAGTTATTTTCAGACTAGAAGAAAACCAAATTGCCAGGGACCACCTGTGCAAATTTGTTTTAAGCCCTAATAAATAAAAATAAGAAAACCTCTTGATTTTAATCACTTACTTACAAAATCTAAGGTAGTAGCACAAAATAAAGTCGCTCAAGCCAAACACCGAAGAGGAATTGCTAAAGACCTACTCAAGTCTGCCCAGCTAGCCTAACGGCAAATAAAAAATCTAAGAGGTCAAGAACAGGCTACCTTGGCTATTCACAAAATAAAATTGATCTTGAGAAAATTCCATTCCAACGATCAAGTACCAAAGCCACAAAACAAAATTATTTTCGTGACGTCAACAGTCACGTGGCTCCCAACGTAATAAAAATAAATAACCCAGCTAGGGAGAAATTGATAAACCGACAATCCAAAAATCAAACCACATTATCGGCTCCATAAAAGAGAATTTCACCTTTGTGTATTTGTGACATGGTGCACAACCTGGGGCTTCCTTGTTGATTTAAAATACGAGTAGAAGAAATTAGGCGACGTCGCTGACTCAAAAATAAGCCGTGTATTTGTGACATTAACTGCAGTTGAAGTGGTAATTACAAAAAAATGTTTCAAACATAAATACAATATATGAAATAATTATACATTTAGCAACCAGACTAAAATGCATTTATGGTTTTAACTTGTTGCTGTACGTGATACAGAAAAACTGATGTCATTTTCGGTTTTTGGGTATCTAATAATAATAATAGTAATAATAATAATTGCCAGTTTTCATACAATCCGTCAAAACCTCGTAGGCCTGTGAATTTTTACATATTTTATACTCCCTTTAAAGATTCTCCACCTTCACCAGGAGACTTTGTATACATATACAAGTTCATCTTATGTACCACTTCATTTTCTACTATCAATTGTCGAGGCTCGGCCACCAAGTTTCCCTCATTGGGCTAGCTAAGAATTAAACATGTTTCGAGTCTTCATTACATATATATTCACAAAAAATATATTAATTTCTTCTAGGCAATGATTGACATCAGTTTTAATTGTTGCTTTGTATCTATAAATGAATGAGATTCTCTGGTGTATTAATTTTCTTGCATAAATTAATAATATTATTCAGAATTTAACTTGCTAAAGTTCTTGCTATGAAGCTGCAACAGGAAACAGGGAAATGCCTGTAATTTGATTCGTAATAGGTATATTATCCTTACATTAGTAAGTATAAATTATTTGTGAATATGCATTTTTTAATTGTGGCAGCCCTGGATATGTACAAACAGTAAATGTTAAAAAAATCATTTCATCTCTATCTGAAAAAGCATGTTCATTTTCAGTCAATGCACTTTAAACACAGAAATTAAATTTTCTCTTAAAATCGATAAACTAACCCAACCATAAATTGCTGTTATTTTAATTTTCATTATTTAGTTACAAGATTTAATCCAAGTATCAATGAAAATCACTACATATAACGTTTCCACCGACTGGTAAAAATAATGTAAATAAAGGTATTATTTGACACATTTGAACTTTTTTTAAACTTCCTGATAAGTTATGCACTCTGTTTCGTGTTAAAGTTCGGCGTTTTAGCCTGTTTTCAATTATTCCAAAGAGCCATTCAGAGTGAAAAATAGTATTAATAAATTCCACGTTCCTCGCATTTTCTAAGAAATCTGACTGTCACTCACATTTGACTCCTTGCCAAAAAAGTTTATTTCATTAATCTTTCCCGGCGATATTAATCCAGGAAACGTCGAAAAAATAGTTTTCTAATAATAATTCATTAAATTCGATTCTCTAATCAATTCAGATCGTTTAATAGCCATTCCGCATTTAAGTTTTAACGTTTTCTTGAACTAATTCAAATAACTAAATATGCATGATCTTGTAGTGATTTTTTTATCCCTTAAAAATTGTATAAAAGAGGAATTAGAAATAAAATTACATATTATCGCTTGCATTATTTATTAATTTATTTTCCACTTTTGGATTATACTTATTATAACCTACATTTACAATATATATATATATATATATATATATATATATATATATATATATATATATATATATATATATATATATATATATATATATATATATATATATATATATATATATATATATATATATATATATATATATATATATATATATATATATATATATATATATATATATATATATATATATATATATATATATATATATATATATATATATATATATATATATATATATATATATATATATATATATATATATATATATATATAAAAAAAAAAAAAAAAAAAATATATATATATATATATATACTATATATATATATATATATATATTGGATAGAAAACGATTACTTGGAAAAAAGTTGAAGTTGGAAAATTAAAATTTTGGTACGATTATTATCTCATATTCTCTACGAATGTGCCCATGTGAAAAGTTGGTATATGACAGGGGGTTGCATAAAAAAAAACCTTGTTTCTTTCTCACACAATTACATTTTCAAAAAAGGGAAGGAGTAGTTTCAATGTCAATTTTACCTTTTTGGTATGATTCTTTTCGTATTTTTGGGGTATGTTTTTTATATTGAAAGCTTTTATTATAGTATCCTAAATATGAGGTCAAATTGACCGTGAAACTGGTCATTTTCTTTTTGAAAACAAAACTATGTGAGAAAGAAACGAAATTTTTTTTATTACGACTTGTCATATATTTTCTCTTTCATAAAACACCGTTCCATACGTTTTAAATCACTAAATAAATCGACAATTGATTAAATCGAGAGATAGCCGTCATTATTTGCTCATATCTATTTAACGGTCCAAAATTCGAATATTCTGTTGAAATTCAAAATGTACAATGTATTTTAATTCGTAACTATACTAAATTCACTTAAACTTTGCAGCGTGTTTTTTATGGCTGTGGGCTTGAAGCCATGCAGCCCAGCTCAAAAAGTATATCGTCGAAGCAATAATATCATCGTTCCCTAAGCTAATTGCTGAGAGAGCACCATTAATAACAAACAATACTAACAAGGGATGTAAAACAGGGTCACACATTTCTTGTCCAGAAGTTTTTCAGGACTTTGTTAATTAATACATATTGGATAAGACTACGGAAAGGAGGAAAAGTATTAACAGAGTGCAAGAAAACAGATGATACAAAAGTTAACTTTAACTATAGTTTCATTTTAAACGCCTCCAGAAATGATATTATTGTGTCGATTTTTGTTATTTAATAATGGTAAGGAGAGAAGGTTAATTGGGGTCTGTATATTGCATTTAATAATATCCTGGTATAGTTTGTTATTATATTGCGTATTGCTGGGGCATCCAAAAAATATATGGTCAAGATGACCAGTAAAATTGCAGGGTAAACAAGTCTCAGATTGCAGTACTAGTCTTGAATAGATGACCAAGGTAATACGCATGTCCAAATTTCAATATTATAATCGTTGTTACCTAGCTTTTTCGGGGCATTTAAGCTTTCATGCCAAAAAGTTTTTGGAATTTCTAGGTGAATTGGGGTGTAGTAGTGAGATTAGTAAAACAGAATTCATTCCAAAGACGATTCCAATTATTTTTTAATTTTAGTTTAAGTATGAGACAAGCATCGGATAAGCATATTCTATTATCGCTAGGTAAATCTGAAATTATTTTTTTTTGGCCAAATTGTCTACCTTTTCTTTATCTATGACGCCTATGTGAGCTTTTACCAACACAAAATAAATTTTGCTTTCTTTTTCTTTTCTCCCCTCTTTTTTTTCCCCCCCCCCCCCCTTTTTTTCCCCTTTTTTTGTAACAAAAAATCTACCTAAATAGTACACGAAAATGTTAAATTTTCATTTTTTTCCAAAAATAAATTACTGATACTCATATTGCACCCTTTAATTGTAGATCTTTAAATCATTTCATTTCTTTACAAAATGTCCAAAACATTAATCGTTAAAAAGGTATGAGTAAATAGCCACAGCTATCCCTCGATTTGACTACACATGCCAATATTTCATTGAACAAACCTAGATGCAGATTTATTTCTTAAAACTGTTGGTAGTTAGCTGAGATAAATCGTTCTATCGGTTCACTAGAAACATCGAAATATGGCCTAAATTAAATTATTTATATTTAAACGTTTCTATACATTGTTTGACTAATTATCATAACATTATTAAAAAAATAATAGGTAATTTGGAATTAACAAAAAACATTTTTTTTAATACCGTTTGGAAAAGGCTTTGATTTCAACATCTACATGAGTTAGAAGTGTCGAACTTTCCGGAACCTTGTCTGGAAAAGTACTATTGAAAAAATTATTTATTATAAATATTAACATAATTTCTAACAGTTGGTGTTTTAGATTTCTCTGAAAAAAGTAAACTGTTTGTATTTTAACAGTATTTTTGCCATGGACACTAAATTTGTTTTTTAAACTCGATACTCTACCATGCAAAGTGAAATGCTCGTAGAATGTAGCACCCGAGCATTGACAGAGCCGCATTGACGCGACTATGTAGTGATTTTAGACATTTTCCGTCGATGCCTGGGAAAACAATTGGTTTGGAGAAGAGAAGAATACTTTCCAAAATTTTT
This sequence comes from Rhamnusium bicolor, assembly GCA_029963845.1. Classification (NCBI taxonomy): domain Eukaryota; kingdom Metazoa; phylum Arthropoda; class Insecta; order Coleoptera; family Cerambycidae; genus Rhamnusium; species Rhamnusium bicolor. The sequence continues at coordinate 32,523 of JANEYF010005807.1, forward strand.
TCCATCGAATGTAATTTTAACCCTGATTTACAAGGTTTAAGGCCATCTTCCTAATGTTGATTCCCTTAAACCCAAAAAATAGAATTTTAAAATAGTCATCTCAAAATATTCTAAATAGTTAAGGATAATATTATTTTTGGAATCAAAATTCCATTATTTCCCAAAACATATTTATTCTTTCCATATTCATTCCCAAGTATAGTAACAATGAGTCCATTAATAAATGCATCTTACAAAGGTTGTTCTAGATATGTGGGATCCTTCAGAATTCATCTACACAAGCTGCTCTCTCAAAACATGTCCTTAATAATAAGTATCAATTCAAACCCTTTCATTCTTAAAATCAAATATCTAGTTAGGGAAATATATCATTTGGGTAGATAAAAATTTTGTGTGGCTAAAAGCTTACATAGGACTCATAAATAATGAAGAAGTAGACGATTTGACCAAGCAATGTATAGCATCAGACTTAGCGACCATAAAATATACTTTTCATATACTAAAACCAAAATTAAAAAATAAATGGAGTCCTTTGTGGAGTGAATTCTGTTTTACTAATCCTACTAGATACAATTTGTCACCCAGAAATACTTTTTGACATAAAATCAGAAATATCCAGAGAAGGTACATAACAACGACTACAAGACAGATTTGGTTTTACGTCTTACCATGCTCATCTGTTTAAGATAAAAAAAATGCCATCTAACACTTGTCTATCCTTCAGGCATCTTCACTATAAATTTTTTAAATGCCCCAGCAATACACAACAAGCAACAAACCATACTAGGACATTATTATATGAAATATGCATACCCCATTTAACCTTCTCGACGTAACATCATTAAATAACAGAAATATCTTCGATGCCTTTCTGGAAGCGTCTCAAACGAAACTATAAATTATATTAGCTTTCGTGTCCTGTGCTTTCTTATACTATGGTAATATTTCTCCTCCTTTCAGTAGTCTTACCTAATATGTGTTAATTAACAAAGTCCTGAATGATTCCTGGACAAGAAATGGGTCACCATATTTTACATTCCTTGCTAGTATTGTTTAATTAGTGGTTTCCAATTAGGAATTATCTTAGAGAAAGGTTATTGTTGCTCCGTGATTATATTCTTTTTTGAGTTTGCCTGCATGGCTATAAGCCCTAAGCAAAAAAAGGAAGTTATTTTCATCATCAAATAGGTTGTATCATCTGCATCTTTTTAAGAATTTTTCTATTTCTAATTTTATAAGAACATCGGATTTCTTAGTTTGCTGCCCATACCGACTTTTTTTAATGAAAACTACTAAACTAAGAAACTACTTTATCGATATTTTTCTTCAATAATAATATAGTTGTCAACATTGAGTAAAAGATCCACAACGTGGACATTTTGAGGCTCAGGATTTTTTGTCAAAAATTTGCTAGTAAAACGTCTTCATTGTCACCTTATTTTTTCTTTATATCAGTTTTCGAATTGCTGAAAACTACTTTCATATTTTTTCTTCGATTTTACGCATAAACAACGTAAGTATTGTTTACGAACATAATCAGTATCCAGGATAACATTCCCTAGTAATAAAGTTGGAAAAATTCTCGATCCATCTTATAACAAAAAAAGAAACAAATAAATAATTTACCAAAATTTTGGAACGACAGAAAAATTAAAAATTTTAAAAACAACTCCTTAGTAAAAAGCCAGTGGTTTTCTTTGTGTCGTTTTCCTAAGTTGTGGCCTATCGTTTCAAGTTAGCTATAACCGTGCCGATGAGGACTAAAATGTCCGAAACACATATGTTCGTGGTTTGCATCCTTTATGCGGACCTCATATGTAATATTTTTTATAATTTAAAACTTCATTTTATAATGATTCCCGTATATTTTCACTTGATTTTTAAAATAACTACTTTAAAATTGTCTTTCAAGTGACTTTAAGTACCTTGCTGAAATCTATAAGTAGGCTGCTACAGTTTATAGTGGAGTTTGAACCACATTTGATTGTAAGTTTAGTGATTAAAAATTATTTCACAATATGCGGTTTCATTATAGACATGTTTATTATAAATAATTTAATTTGGTGTTTATTTGATTAATATTCCTGTATTCATATAAAATGAAAAAAACATATTGTAAAAAATAATAATAATAAGGATATATAGATCAAGTCTTATATGAGCACATAATGTATAAAAATTTTAAATTTCCAACTTTTTACGCTAAGAATAAGTGGTTTCCATCTATCCCTTTCAACAAATCCTTAATAGTATATTAGAAAACCATTGCTTATGTTATATATTTTTTCTTATTTTGACGTGGGGAATTTCAGTTATCCAATATAATATCAATACCTGGATTGTTCAAAAAAATGAGTCATCCCCCTGAAAAAATAATAATAAAACGACCTCATATTCAAATTCAACATACTTTGCTGTGTCCAATTAGCAATTTGAATAATTTACAAAGTTTCTAATTTACAGCTGAAGTTTCGTAAACGTAAATTATATTCACTGACATCAACTTCGCTGCAAATAAGATAAAAATGACAATGCAAAGAGCAATCTAAATATTTTCTCACTGCAAACGAATTCACGAAGTTAAATGCATACAATTACACAAGATTTAATTTACCGAATTATAAGTTCCAGAAAATGTTAAAACTCAACTAAAAACTAAAATAGAACCTAAAAAAAACCTGAGCTAAAATATAACAATAAAAAAACTAGGCTGCCTCTTTGTCGTAGGTAAAATATGTACTAGTACTTTGAATATATTTGTTGTTGTATGCCAATGCCGAGTAAGTTGTTGTATATTGTATAAAAGTTGTATGTTATATAAAAATGTGCAGAAATGTTTTCATTATATATAACTGTATAAAATGTATATAGGCAATTATTGTCATGTTATATAGATGTGATGCTTCATAAAAATGTTTTATGTTTGTCCTAAACTCTATTTAATGTTCAGGTCGATTTGAGGCATATGGACGAGAAGGCTGGCAGTAACGTAGTGGAGGTCGGCGTGGACTTGTCGGAATTTTATATGTCCGTCGAATGGGACATTCTAGAAGTACCTGCTGTAAGGTAGGTATCAGTTATTAAGATCCATTATATATATTTTGTAATATACTGAGCCTGGAAGTTGGTAAAATTGTTACGTAAACACAGTAAATATAATTTCCTTTATAAATTTTATATATACTTACAATTTATTGCTGGGTTTTACGCCCCAATAAATATTATATTGCAAAGGATAACAAATGCTTATCTGAAATATCATCATGTAAGTTGAGACTCTGGAAATTCTCTTTCTTCAAATAAATTTTATGTTTTTTATTTCTAACGTTTAAATATTTATGTTATAAGCCAAAATATTGATATAAGCATCGGGTGAACCAAAAAAAATGCACCGATATATATTTTGTTTTTTCTGTCCGATGTTTGCCATTATTACATCAAATCGAACCCTATAAAACGGAGACTATTGCCATGGTAGAAAATTAAAAATTACTTCATCAAATGGCGGATATATTTATGAGCTTTTTGAAAATGTTAAAAATTATTTTATTACTCACAAGCTTGCTTCATGACACGTCATTTGAGTTATTAATAATAATAACAATAATAATAATAAATTGCCTTTATTTAATCATAAGTATTATAATATACAATACTCGTATACAAAGAAAAGGGCGAAGTCTAGCCAATTCCAATTCCAATTTAATACATTTATTCAACATTATTTACATTATAAGGAACTTAAATAAAGCACATATATTATGTGCATAACAATAAATAAAAATATTTACAATATATACACAAAGTGATAGTAGTCGGTTGGCTTTACAATAGACTCGCCTGAATTTTCAGGCGAAAAGCAGTAGAATAGAGGGAGGCCTAGACTGCTGGCCGATGTTATGGCCCAAGGCGGCTCAGGTGTGCCTCTTTTTGTTGTTTTTTGGCGGGTAGACGTTTTCCTGTAACAACGTGTAAATAAATAAACTTGTATAAAACATATTGAACATTAAAATAAGGGCAATACTATAAATGTCGTTATAGTCTGGTCATGCAGGAAAAAGCTAGAGAAAAAAAACCTGCTTAAAAGAATTGAAATTTAGATTGTCTGTAAAAGATGGGGTGAAGAGGTGGGAGGGGCGGTCATCGAGGACGTTACGGTTGGGGGTGGGTAATAATAAATATGGAAAAGGGTAGAATGCGGATGTCTGTCATTGTATGTCTGAAGTTAAGGTTATTCAAAAAAGATAGGCAAATTTTCGTGGAGTAATTTGTGAGTATGTGTGTACTGATGGTAATGTCGAATGTCTGTAATGCGTACAGTGAGTATGGATTTCTGTATGTTTTGTCTAAAAAATTTTAAAGCCGTCTGTGTAATGTAATCTCTAATGTATTGTATGTTAGTAGTCTCGTGTAGTTGTTGAATATTTACGTATCTGTTAGAGTTAGTGAGGAGGCGAAGCAGTTTGTTTTGCGTCGTCTGGAGGTGGCCGAACTGGGTGTCCGACATCCTATTCCAGACGACGCAACCATAAGTTAATATAGGTCGAATGACTGTTTTATAAATCAATAGCTTATTTTTGGTGTCCAGGACGGACCTCCTGTTCACCAGGGGGTACAATTTATGCAGTTAAGCATTTTGGTGATATGTGGTTTAAATGACAGTCTTTGGTCGAGGTGGACCCCTAGATATTTTACCACTTTGGCCTCCTCAATAACTCTATTATTGATGGTCAAGGGAGTGATAGTTTTAATATTAGTAAATTTCTTCGTAAAGTTGATTGTCTCTGTTTTTGTTTCGTTGATTACGATTTTCCAGTCCTTGTAATATTTTAAAATATTAGTAAGATGATACCGCAACTTGGTAGTTGCAGTTTGAGCATAAAAGGACTGGGCGTAAATTGTCGTGTCGTCTGCGTACATTATTGTTTGTGTTAGGGGATGTGTGGGGATATCAGCAACATATAAGTTGAATAAAATCGGGGAGAGCACCGTCCCTTGCGGCACCCCCGCCCTTATTTGGTAAAAATCGGATGTAGTATTATTAATCTTGACCACGAAAGTGCGGTCAACAAGATAAGATTTAATTAGAGATATAAAATAAATAAGTAATTTATCGATGTGTGTGAGGTTGTGCAGGAGGCCTCCATGCCAAACAGTATCGAATGCCTTCTGGATGTCCAAGAGCAGCATTTTTGTACAATGGTGTTTGTTGTAACCCTCGATAACGTCGTGCACAACTCTGCACAACGACAGCGTGGTATTGTGCCCCCCCTCTGAAGCCAAATTGTATGTTGGGCAGCAAGTTACCTTTTTCAATAAGTTTATTCAAATTAATGAGATATATTTTCTCGGCTATATTGCCGAGAGTATTAAGCAGTAAAATTGGTCGGTAACTTGCTGGCCGGACAGGGTCCTTACCTGGCTTGAGGAAGGGCACAATTATGGAGGTTTTCCACGCTGTGGGGAAATACTGCAGCCGTATCGACGCGTTTATTATGTAGGTGATCTGGACAAGTGTTTTACGTGGCAATTTTTTGTAGAGAATGTTGGGAATTGTATCTGGACCTGGGGCTTTGAGATTAGGAAGTATTTTCAGTATGGTTTTAAGTGTAGTGGGAGATGTAAGGAGTTTGGATAGTTTACGTGGAGAGATGGGGGTGAATGATGGAATTTGTGTTAGACCAGCATCGATATCCACCTGGTGCTCGGTTTCGTTGGGCGGTGATTTGTATGTTTCGAAAAGGTGGCCAGCCATGGTGTCGGCTTTTTCCCTGTCAGTTAGTGCAGTACGGCCGTTATGAATTAAAACAGGGATGGGGTTATCATCCATTTTAAGCAATTTCGACATAACCCACAGGGCGAAGTCTAGCCGAAGCTACTCTACTTAACCCTATTAAAACCTAATAATTTACATCTAATTATAAGCAGATGACGTATACAAGAAAATATAATTAAGCTAGGTAAATATTTTATAGCGTATGCTAGTACATATAAAATTAATGTTAATTTATAAACATAAATGAAAAGACAACAATAAAAACGCTTAATAAAAAAGAGAGAGAGAAAGACAGTGTTCAGAGTAAAGATTATATAGAAACATAATGAGATATCAAATAGAATAAACAGAATAGAATAAAATAGAATAGAATAGAGATCATGCCGTGAATAATATCATTAAATTTTAATAATTCATTGTAAAGTGAGCAAGGAGTGCTTAATTCTTTTACGGAAGTTGTTTAAGGGAAGGTTTTTTAATGTATCATTGATATTATTATAAATTAAAGCCGTGTTATACGTAAACGATCTTGAAAACAAGGCTGAATAAAATCGAGGCAAGGATATCTGAGAGCCATGACGCACATTTACGTTGTGTAAATCATGTCTAAACAAATTCTTTTCCCGCAAGTACGGAGGTGATGAAGTAGCTAATATACGTTTAATAAGACCGACATATGATACTTGTAAGTGTTATCCAGTTTGAGCCATCTAAGCTGCTTTATTTTTGCCGAAACTCTGTCATATTTTCTTAAACCGTAAACAAATCGACAACAACAATTTAGAATTTTTTGTAACCTAATTTAAGTAATTTTAGCAAGAGAGGGGTAATACAATGTAATACCATAATTTAATATTGGCAACACTAATGTTTCTGACAATTTTTTTTCGTAGTTCGAAATTTATAATTTTTGTATTACTATATAACAACATGTGTGTACAAGCAATGTCAACAAGTTCCGGCTCAAAGGAATATGATAATTGTGTATCATCAGCAAATGCCTGTATTTCAGAATACTTAACTACGTTGAACATATCAGAAGTATATATAAGAAACAATACGGGTCCCAACACAGAACCTTGCGGAACACCAGATGTTATATATGCTGTTTCGGAAGAGGTATTAGCTATAACAACTTGCTGACGACGATTACTAAGGTAACCGATAAAAAAAATTATAGAAATTGGATCAAAACCGTAATATTCGAGTTTGGAAACAAGCAATACATGATCAAGGGTGTCGAAGGCTTTTGAAAAATCGAGAAGTATGAGAGCTGTAGCTAAACCGTTGTCAAGAGACTTAATTATATTATCTGTAACATTTAGCAGTAACGTTGTCGTACTAAACCTTTTCCTAAAACCTGATTGCAAATTTGATAAAATATTATTTTTTGTAACATAATCATACATTTTTATATTTATAGTTCTTTCGAGAACTTTCGACATGGTAGGAAGTACGCTAATGAGACGAAGTTCATTATATGCTTTAGGGCTATTTGTCTTAGGCAAGGGTTTAACTAACGATATCTTCCATATCTCTGGGAAATAACCAGCTTCTAAGCAGCAATTTATAATATGAGTTACATATGGACAAATAATTGGCAAACACAGCTGCAGCATTTTAGCACAAACGTTGTCACCTCCATAAGCATTAGATTTTAAATCATAGATTATGCTTTTAACCTCATCCGTCGTTACTAATTTAAACGTAAATAATAAAGTGGGATCATATTTTCTAGATTTATAAAAATTTGAACTTTCAGGGCAGTTATTTAAGGGACTAAAGACAGATAAAAAATAGTCATTTATATCATCAGGATTTTTCAACTCTTTAGGAATATCAGTTGCAGTTCTTTTTTTTATATTTAAATATTTTAAGGATTTCCACAGTTCCTTTTTATTTACGTTTTTTTGTTGATAATTGCGGTATTTTACAAATATAAGTTCGGGGAGGGATACAAACATATTTAATTCACAAAAAACGGCATTATGGTCAGAAATAGCATACACATTTAGAATTCCAGAATTTAATACTAAATCATAATTGTTAAGAAATATTACATCTATATTTTTTTGTGTGGTGTTTGTAACACGTGTAGGTTCTTTTATCAGTTGTTGAAAATCATAGGATGACATACATTCTGATACTGCATTTTTATATGACTGATCAATATTTAGATCACCTAAGATTATAATATTGTGAAATTGTGGGGAAATAAAAGACAATAAATTATCTAAAAAAATCTAAAAAGAGGTTTAAATTTTGTGTTGGTACCCTGTATATAACTCCTATAAGGATGTGATGAGCACCTGTTTTAAATTCCATCCAATAATGCTCTACACCTTCAATGGAACCAAAATCATTTAGAACTGGAACAACTTTTAGAGTATCTCTCACATAGATGCCTACTCCAGACTTGGCCAGTCTTTCCAAAAAAATCTGTAATTGGGTATACCTACAATATCTGAAGGAATATCTTTATTCAGCCATGTTTCAGTGACGCACATTATATCTAAACTATTATTTAACACCAGATCCGAAAATTGTTCAAAGCCCGTAAACAACGATCGTATATTTAAGTGACCAATTTTAACTTTTTTTATTTGGTGAATAATTATTAGTCATAATTTATTCTAGATTTCAACTGATCTAATTTGTTTAAAAGAAAATAACATTGAGGATTATTCACAGAATGATCTGTAGGAATGTTTAATTTAAATTTAGCATTTATATCTTTGCAATTATTACAGGCAAAAGTTTCGGCTTCACAATCACTTTTTTCATGTGCTCCTGAACAATTTGGATAAATTACAACTTGACTACGACAGTCTTTTTTTGTGGTGGCCAATTTTCCAGCATTTAAAACATTTTAGAAGATTAACATTATTGAAAATTAAAATTGTTTCCTCTATTAAACAATTCACGTAGGTTAGGGTTAAGTTTCTTGTAAGTTGGTCCTTGTGGGCCTGCCACTACGGCCAATAAGTTCAGACTCTTAATGAAACTTATAACTTTATTGGGTGATAGTGGCGTGACAGGTGCATAAGACGTGGTCTGCCTTATCATCATCCTCCAGGCATAGGCGGCACTCTGAGATTTCCGCCAGGCTGAGTTTATGCAAATGATAGTTTAGTCGACAATAACTAGTATACAGGCCTCCTAGCAGCACAACTTTATTGGTCCAATATGTTTCACAAATATCGGGTCAATATATAAACGTCATATTCCTTTATATTGGTTCTATAAGTTCTAGTAATATTCGCCTATGTTTATTTTCTTTGTTGGAGAAATATTGCATGAAATCTTGCGTCTATGATTGATTTCTTTATTGGAGACATGATGTATCCAACAAGGCGCCTATGTATGGTTTCTTTATTGGGGACATACTGTATCCAACATTGCGCATACATTTGTTTCTTGTTACCTCCGTTAGAGTCCAATAAGTACGAGGACAGCAGAGATAGTTAAATATTCAAATTTGCGGAAAATGTGAATTTCTAGCTGCATTTTTTCTAAAAACTTAGTTTTGTGACTTAATCCGTTATGGCTCTCAGGTACAGATATACAGTTGAATAATTCAGTGCCCTCCGTGAAATAAATATATTTAACCTCTACATCTCACCCACCTATTAAAGTATTAAGAATTTTGGATTTTTTTCTTTAGTCAGGCTGCTGATAAGTCCTACATTAGCGAAATATGGATTTGTACATATTGGTAGAAAATTTTAAAACAAGGTATACCCAATATTGATCATAATTATTATGAAGATATATGAATTACATAATAGTTATCTATAAGATCCGTGCTATGCTATCAAACAGAACCATAACAACGTCTCTACAGGGAGAAACAGTTAGATTTAGAGCCACGAGAGGGTGCCCGCAGGGTGGGGTTCTCTCCCCCCTTTTGTGGTCACTTCTTGTGGACGACCTACTGGCTATTCTCACACTGTGGGAGGTTGAGGTTCTAGCATATGCAGATGATCTACTAGTCAGAGAAAACTCTGAAGGAGTAATATCAAATACCCTTCAAGAGACACTGGATGCAGTGAGTAACTGGTGTGACAGGGAACAGATGTCTGTAAACCCTCAAAAAACAGTAATAGTACCATTCACCCGAAAAAGGAAGCTGGAGGACTTAAGACCTCCCACTTTAATGGGTGAAACTATTCCATTTGCGGAGGAGGTGAAATATCTAGGAATCACTCTGGATAAATCACTTAATTGGAACTCCCATCTGGAAAAGGTAATCCACAAAGCAAAGCTGTCCCTATGGAAATGCCGTCATATTTGTGGCAAATCCTGGACATGGGTCCCCAACAAATTTACTGGATCTATATCACGGTCATCAGACCAATGATAACATACGGATCCATTGTTTGGTGGCCGAAAGGATTACAACGGACGGCTAAATGCAAACTCTCTGGACTGCAGAGATTAGCATGCATGACCGTAACGGGAGCAATTAGCACCACACCGTCAGCTGCAATGGAAATCCTCCTGGATTTACCCCCTCCTCATATATATCTGGAGAGAGAGGCCAGGTGGGCAACCTACAGACTGCAACAAGCGGTCATTAATATGCCGCAGACTAGTATCATGGAGCGGAACAGGTTGTTGGATGACAGAGAATCACAGCATCCTGGGAATGCCCTCGGATACTATGCCTACCATGACCAACTACGAGCTGACCTTCAACATCCTTTCTCCAGAAAGAGATGAGTGGGATCGGAATAAAGCTGACCTACTGAAGGCAGACAGTTGTTGGTTTACAGACGGCTCCAAAACTCCCGAGGGAACAGGAGCCGGAGTACACAGCTACAGACCAAGGGTGAGGATAGTCTAAACCTAGGTACTCATGCAACTGTTTTTCAGGCTGAGGTTCATGCCATTGAACTGTGTGTACGAAGGCTGGAATATATGCATCTTACACGCAGATCAATAAAAATTTTCTCAGATAGCCAAGCAGCTATAAAAGCTCTTGACTCCTACCGGCGTAACTCCTAAACGGTATGGAACTGTCAGAAAGCTTTAAATCATTTGAGCAAGAACAACAAAGTGACTCTGGTCTGGATACCCGGTCACTCTGGTATGGAAGGTAACGAAGTAGCGGACTCCTTAGCCAGAGAGCGGGAACACGATTCATCGGACCAGAACCAATACTTGGCATATCCTCAAATACTCCCAAGATGGCTACCTCAACCTGGGCTGAAAGGCAAACTCTCCAGTATTGGCAAGAGTTACCAGGATTAGTTCATTCGAAGGCGTTTATAAAATACCCTTTGAAATCAAGAGCTAAGAAACTTTTAGAGTTAATCAGGGTAAACCTGAAAACTCTAACAGGCCTATACACCGGGCACTGCCGACTAAACTATCATCTGCATAAACTCGGCCTAGCGGAAAACGCCGAGTGCCGTCTATGCCTGGAGGATGTTGAGAAGGCAGACCACATCTTATGCACCTGTCCCGCTGTGGAGAGGATCCGATTCTCAATATTTGGCAAAGGGTAACTGCTGCCAGAGGATCTGGACACATTCTCACCCAATAAAGTTATCAGTTTCATTAAGAGACTGAACTTATTGGGTGAAATATAATTAGGCGTGAGCCACAATAGGCCTGCTGATGGCCGCAGTGGAGGGTCTACTCAGACCCACTCACAACAAACCTAACCTAACCTAACCTATCTATAAGACAAAAAATTTACAAACAAAAAACTAATTATTAGTTTATTCAAGAAAATTATATATACAGTATTGGACTATTACATTAGATCAGCTCATAAATATAAAAATAACTAATGTAACTACTTAAATAGGCTTAAATAACCCAATATTTAAAGTATTTAAACTTTTATTAAACGTCTTAAAAATCAGCCATTCCTATGAAACATTTATTCGAGGTGTGTTAAGCTAAAACTTAGTTAAACTAAAGAAAATACCAAAATAATAACTATAAATATATTAAATCTACATAATTTCATAGTTTAAAAGACGGATGTGTGAATATATAAAAAAATCGACTTGTATTGATTATTGTCAATCAATAATAATTGTTAAGATTATGTATTGTACATCACGTTGAGATATTATTGTTATTATTTTATTGTATTGTTACTTTATTTGATTATGTGTGTTTTAACAAACAGCTAATATTCTTACCCTTTTTATAAATTGTAATAAACAATAAGAAATAAAAAAAAATAAATATTAAAATTTTAAATTATGGAACTGAGACCCAGTGTGAATGTTGTAAGTCTCAAATAATATTTGATTTAAATATGATATTATTTTTAAGTCTCATATTAAACTAATAAAGAGTTGTCGGAGAATTAAAAATGTGTTTAAAGAAATAATTGGTTTCAATGGAAATTAAATATACATATATTCGAGAGCAATCGTACTCAGTATCATTAAGAAGAATGTTAGTCAGTACTCGACTCGCTATCTCTAAAATATATTACCAAAGTTTCCACGGTTTCCTCTTTCCTCTAAGATGTCCTACTTACACCCGCTTATTAAATTGTTTGTTTCATTTGATTTACAGTATTTTTCATTCCCCAGTCACACGTACAACGTTATTGATTTCACAGTTTCCTGATGTCTTTGAGTTTGATTAATCCATTGTTTGTAGGTACAAAGTCCTTTAGAATCTGTCCCAAGTAATAGGTCACATGCAAAAAATATAATTTTGACATTTTTGGAATCTCTATTTAATACAAAAAAAACAGTGTGTAAATGATTTTTTTTATTTTGTCTTTTACAAATTTTATTCAACATTAAAATTTGAATTAATCCATTACGCTTTTAAACACCGTCTGCCGGGCAGATCGATCCGGTGACTTCACAGTACAGGAAATATCACAGTGCAAGCGAGCAAAACACGTTGTTAAATATAAAGAGGTGGTATTATACTTTGTGTTGTGATTGTTGTGAAATTTTAAGTGAAATAATTACATATCTATAATGATCAACGCCTCAAAATCACCATGTTACTGGTGTATCGTGCTGATGTGTAAAAATACTTCAACAGAAACACCAGAAAAAACTTTAATCCAAGTTCCAAAAAACGAAAAATGTAGGAAATTGTGGTTAAAGATGATTAGACGGGATCCAAAGAAGTTTTCGAAAAAAAGTTGCGTTTTTGTATGCGAGGATCATTTTGATGTGAGTAATTAAAAAAATAATATAAAAAATAAATATGCAAAGGCAATAAAAAATAATATTTATGTAAAACGCATAGCTGATTAACAAGAGGGATTCTGGGTTTCGAACGATTTTTCAGATTTTTTTCATATATCAATTTGGGACCCTAAAGAAAATATTTTCCATTGTGGAATTTTGTGTGAACCTACTGGGTGTTACTGAACATCCTCGGACACAAAGTTGTCAATTATCCCTTTTGGGTGAGACTCATTTTTAGCTAATATTAACTTTTAAATGGATTTCAATCGTAAATTCAAAGAGATTTTACTTAAAAACGATAAAGGGCCGTCCAAAAATACTTTTTCTAAAAGTAATTTTATATAAGGTGCATTTAAATTTGTCACACATATCTAACAAACCATTTAGTTCAGACTGCAAGTCATTTAATTTTTATACAGGGTGAAACAGAAAACCCAATATTTGGGCATATTTATATTTTGATAAACTAACAGAATCTCTATTTTTGTTTGAAGCCATTAATTTTTGTGCTTTTTGTGATTTTGACTGTGGTAAATTATTTATTTTATTTTTGCAAGGTTTCTATTAATAAAATATCACAAAAAATATCAGGCTCAAATTAGGTAGAACATAGTTATTGGTTATTTTATTACGTCTGAAATAACTTAATATAATAATAATAATGAGGAGGAGGAGAAACGGACCAAATATCGCGATCTTCGATACGAGCTCCAAGTGCTGTAAACAGGCTACTCGGTCAAAATCGTCGTCCTAATAACCGATGTACTCAGAGGAATAAAGTCTATGCTGCTCCCGGAACTGATGACCATACCAGCGCGCCAAAAATCAGCTGAGTGGCTGGCAGACCAAATGCAGAAGGCGGTCATTCTGGTTTCTCTCCGTTTGGTTAGGGCACAAGATTCTGATATCTGCAGACACTAACACTGCGGGATATGGGAAGTGGCTGTAGTTAATGCGCCGGCGCGACTCTTGTGAAGCATCGGAAGTCACCGGAGGACTGTTCGGCTTCAGTTATACCGAAAAAAAAAAAAATTAATATTACATTTATTCGTACAATCGTGACACAGGATAAGTCAACAATATCCAGAAAATATTGGAAGACATATTTCATAAATTTATACCGCACAAAATATACAAAATTTTAAATTAAATTAAATTTATAGTAGCCATATACATATTACAAAATAATTTTAGAGAACTTACATACACAATTTTGTTACCGTGTCATTTTCAATTTTTTTTTAGTTGGAATGACATGGAGAATTATGGAAAATAATGATAAATTTTAGTTCAGAAATTGAAGCGCGACAATCTGCAACTTCTATCTGGCGATTCGCGTAGTAACTTCAGGTAGTTGTACTTTTCATCTTATTAACACTTGAAAACATACGAAAGGTGAACTACATGAAGATGCGATGTGGAATCGTAAGCGAAATGTCAGAAAGAAAACATTCCAGATTACGCACGCGGTTTAATCTCATAAACCAAAAATCTTAGTTAAGTAACTCAAGCTGCGAAAGCTTCTGGTCTGTTAAATATAACATTGTTGCATTGTATTGGCATATAAATACAACCTTATTACTTTTTACTTTACTTTGTATATAATTTATACAAATAAACCAAAATACACTCAAAGCCAAGACCGTCCACGATTGATCAGTAAAAAATAAAAAGAAGTATTGATAAATATTATTCATCATTGTAATATTTATTATGAGCAAAAATAAACATTTTTTTTTTCAGAATATCCGATGCCAGTCAGTCCTCCCGTGGCCTCCGATGCCTCACGGGAGTCGCGCTGCCGCATCAACTACAGCCACTCCCCCACATCCCGCGGGGTTAGTGACTGTAGATACCAGAATCGTGTGCCCTAAGCAGACGCAGAGAACCCAGAATGACTACCTTCTGCATTTGGCCTGCCAGCCACTCAGCTGATTTTTGGCAGGCCAGTATGACCTTCAGTTCTGAGAGCAGCGTAGGCTTTATCCCTCCGAGTACACCGATTATGAGGACCATTTTTACCGAGTAGCCTGGGTACAGCACTTGGAGCTCGTACCGGAGATTGCGATATTTGGTCCGTTTCTCCTCCTCCTTCAAGGTGATGTTTTTCTCCGCAGGTGCCGAAAACTCGATGACATACATCACCTTGAGTTGATGGTCGAGGAGGACTATGTTAGGCTTGTTGGCTTGGATTAGCCTGACAGTCGGGAATGAGTAGTTCCAGTAAATCCGGCATTTCTCGTTCTCGACAACATACTCAATATCTCCGGGGACGTAAGGCAGCACTGGTGTCTGGTCTACCCCGTACGAGTGCCTTAGATGATAGTATAGCACTCGTAACTTCGCGTTATACCGGTGGATGTAGGCCGAAATCGCATATATTGGGCATGCAGATAGTAAGTGCATGAGCGATTCCGGCGCCTAATGGCAGGTCCTGCAGTTGATATCAGGAACCTCTACACGCCACACGCGGCTACGGTAGACCAAGGTGTTGATAACACCATCTTGACAGGCCATAATGAATCCCTCGGTCTCCGACTTAAGCCCTGCTGACCTTAGAAAGGCGAAGGTCAGCCTGGTCGATAAACCCAGTGTTTCTATGTTCTTGTAGAAAACACCATGCTGGGGTTTATCGACGTGCTGCCGAAACAGATTTTCCTGTTCGGCAGCTCTGATTCGGGCTTTCAGACGATTTGGCTGAAGTTCGGTGACTGACTCAACATCAGCACCTCGCCGGCCTCCTCGCCTGATGTCAAATACGAGACCGAGTTCATCTGCGGCTCTTTTTGCTGCCTTGAACAATCCTGCTCCCACTACTACAGTTTCGTGATGTCTTACGAACCGCAAGAGGGGATCTGAGCTCCTGAGTATGTTACATGCCATACTCAGTACTACTCTGCCATGCGTACACTCCAGGCTCAAGAGTCCTCGCCCCCCCCCCCGTTGATGTGATAGGTACACACGAGGGACGGACGATCTAGGATGAATACTTCTGTGAATATTCATCATCTTGCGGGTATCTCTATCTAATTGGCGCAGCTCCTATACCGTCCACTTTACTACTCCGATGGAGTAGAGCAGAACCGGAACGGCAATCTTTTATTTGTGATACATCCTGGATGTGCCTTTGTTGCACACCCAAATATGTATAGGTCTCTCCGGCATCCAGATGTCTTAGGATGCTTCCGTCTGCGAGCTGCGCATCTTCAGAGAATTCCCCGTATCGTCCTCTCTTGAGGTGGACGACTGCACATTTGTCCAACCCGAACTCCGTACCAATTGCCCGCGAATATTCTTCGACCACCCTAAGAGCGTTTTGTAGTTCGCGCTCTCTGGAGGCATTAAGTTTAAGGTCATCCATATAAAATAGATGGGTGACCTTATGCCTCCGGTCGCTGGGTGGTCCAGATTGATATCCGCGGGATTGGCGGAGCCCAACAGACAACGGCAGCAGTGAGATGCAGAAGAGGAGAGGACTCAGGGAGTCACCCTGGAAAACTCCTATCCTAAATGCCACCTGCTCTGTCGTGACCCGCTGTGCACCTGATGTTATGGTGAAGCGGGTCTGCCAGAGCGGCAGCAGCTGTTCTATGCATCTCACTAGTGGTGCTGGTACCGCAAGACATTCGAGCAAGTACAACAATAGCTCGTGCGATGTTGTATCAAATGCCTTGCGGTAGTCAATCCAGGCCATCGATAGATTCCGCTTGTACTGCACAGAATCCTGTGTAATACAGCGGTCTATCAGCAGGCTGTCCTTGCAACCTGCCATGCCCTTCTTGGCACCACGCTGTTCGTGTATCTGTTGGAAGACCGGATTAACGGACCTCAGTGTCCTAGCATACAAGATACGTGTAAATATCTGGTAGCAGGAGTTAAGGCAAGTGATCGGCCTATAATTCCTCGGGTCGGAAAGATCCCCCTTTTTGGGGATAAGCACAGTACGTCCCTCGACGAACCAGTCCGGAATCTGCTGCCCCTCGTTCAACCATGAGTTGGAAACTCGCGCCAGACGGCGGTGAGTGGAAGGAAATTTCTTCCACCACCAGTTGTTAATGCCGTCTGGACCCGGGGCAGCGAAGTTCTTGGTACCAACAAGTGCTTGTTGGACTTCCTCCGTACTGATTGCCGGGCACACTTCTTTTGGCTCTTCAAGATGTCTGTGGCACAGAGCCTCGAGTGTGCAATTGATGGAGTGTCGCTATTGAATGGACGCGTCGTTTCGTAGATTACCTTCCAGAAGGTTTCGACATCTTCTATAGCCGGCGGATTCTCGACAACACACTGTGGCTCTTGAAAGAGGCGGGAAGGATTCGTACGGAACAAATTGTTTTGTTCCATACTTCTCACTCGCCTCTTCAATGTTTTCTTTATCGCCATGAGCGCTCGGATCCTATCTAGACAGTGCTGCTTGATGGTAAGCATCACTGTCAGATTTAGAGTAAGGTGTTGACGTCTTAATCCGGCTGCTATGCTCCGGATTCTGGGAGTAAAAAATGTACCAGTCGTCTTATATTCCACCACACTCTGGATCCGAGAAGCGTGTTGTCTGGCCGACTGTATCTTGCCTTCGATTTTTTGTACACGCCGCTTGGCTTTCTCGACCCCGTGATTGGTGGACCTCTCACGGGGGACGAGTTGCTTCGCGGCGTTGTACACGGCACAGTTGATTTTCCAGATGTCTACATCTTCCGGAATTTCCTCATCGATGACCGCGTCAATTCTAGCCAGGTCTTGTGGCTTTAAGTTAGCCCTGGTGTTAAGGCTAACACTCATCCTTAAGTCTACACCGATGAACTCTAAAGGATGTTCCCCATCAGCTGGTAATTGCCGCGGTGGTACTGCCGCTGGCAGTTCTTCCAGCTGACGGGGTGCCCTTACGTAACCTGTCCTGAGCAGAAAGGACACTTGATCTCTCAGGTGTTGTTGAGAGAAGGCGCGATGTTCTGGATGCATTTCGCACCAAAGTGCATGCAATCGCGCCATGTATCCCCTTCGCTCAGGTTCGCTACTCTCGCGGCAGGTCAGCAAGTCATCCCGAAGTTCCCTCGTCCACTGTAAGCGTCCTTGTCCATTGCGGTCGTTACCAGTGAGACGTTCCGGTCTCTCCCACTTGACTCTGACCCCCATCCGATTGGGGTTGATCGTGAGGGGCCCTTTTTCTGAAGTTGTATGGAACCAGAAGGGAAAGGGGTACTAGGTGGTTAGCCTTGGTACCCCCCCCCCCCCGGCCGGCATTTGTCAGGCAGAGTTGCCTCTGCCTGTCCAGGGTGCACCAGCGTGGAGGTTACACCCCTTATTTTTATTATTTTTTTTCTTTTTCGGTTTTCCGATGCCAGTCAGTCCTCCCGTGGCCTCCGACGCCTCACGAGAGTCGCGCTGATTTTTGTCAGACCGGTATGATCTTCAGTTCCGAGAGTAGCGTAGGCTTTATCCCTCCGAGTACACCGGTTATAAGGACGACCATTTTTACCGAGTAGCCTGGCTACAGCACTTGGAGCTCGAACCGGAGATCGCGATATTTGGTCCGTTTCTCCTCCTCCTTCAAGGTGATGTTTTCTCCGCAGGTGCCGAGAACTCGATGACATACATCACCTTGAGTTGGTGGTCAAGGAGGACTATGTCAGGCTTATTGGCTTGGATTAGCCTGACAGTCGGGAACGAGTAGTTCCAGTAAATCCGGCATTTTCTCGTTCTCGACAACGGACTCGATATCTCCGGGGACGTAAGGCAGCACTGGTGTCTGGTCTACCCCGTACGAGTGCCTTAGGTGGTAGTATAGCACTCGTAATGCCGCGTTATGTCGGTGGATGTAGGCCGAAATCGCGTATACGGGGCATTATTACTATTACCTTAGTTAGCTATACAAACATATTTACCAATATAACTTCTTCTAACCTAATTTGTTTAAAATATACGAGCTATAGATATTAAACTTACGTACCTGTTTACTTTTATTCCTCTAATTTCGACAGAAGAAAACAAAACACTTTTTGAAAAAAACTCTGCGATCATCATTGATTCAACTTTTGGTAAATTGTCCTATTGAGCTTTGGAATAACCTTCTTCAGTCATCTTTAAAACTTATTAACAAGTCACATTTAAATAAACAATGTAATATCAATAGCTCAAACAGGATATAATCAAATAATTTCAGGAAACAATCACCCGTACTTAATTAATGCAAGAACTATATAGGTATCATACCGTTCACCAACGAGAGATTTCCTGGTTCGTGAGCCAATAGATAGCGTTTCCAGACACGGCTCTAGTATCTGATGTTCAATTAGTAATTTAGGCATATTCTAGGTGGAAATTACTAACACAGATTTGATAATTGCTAATGTTTAATGATACTATATTAGAATATGTGAATTAATTTTAAAAATCCGGCGAGTGCAAGGGGCTTATTGCGTCAAGAGTCATAGAAAACACACTAATATTATATCAGTTTCAAGTTATTTAACATAAAATATTTCGTTGATTATTATTTTTTTCAATAATAATATATTACACTATGAATTTTGGTGATTTAATTGTGGAATGTAGTGGTACAAAATATTCGTAGATTTATATTTTCCCGTCAAGTGAAATTTTTCATTATTTTGATTCTGTTTTGTGTTTTTTTAATCACATACTTTAGTTTTTTGAAAGAAAGTACATTTGAATATGCCTTTTATTTGTGAGTTACCCAACGTCAGACAGTAGTTCCATGGAAGTTGCAATGACAGTTTAACTACAACCATATCTCGTAATATTAATGTTTGTAGGTATCAAAATCATGTGCCTCAAATAAACGTAGGAAACCTAAGGTCCTTTGTTATTATTGTCTTTGGTACGTTACTATGTTCTTTATACAGCAGTGAACACTTTGTCTCTCCGGCTACACCGAATATTAAGACGCCTATCTTTAACAAATAACCTACCTAGATATCGTAGATGAGATCCGTTTTTCCCTCTGTTTGAGGGTGAGGCGCAAAGAACTATATATACGTCACTTGTCATAGTGGTCGTGAAAATCTATGTTGGACTTACTGGCATGAATTTACTTGACGGCTGGGAAAGAATAATTTCGGTAAATACCTCAATTCTCTTTCGACGTAAGGTAGCATTGTCATATGGCACTAACTATATGACTTAGGTTCAGCTAGACATAAAAGGACGATATTTTTAATAATCCCAGTAAATTGACGTGTTGTCTGAACCAATTTTCTTGTTGTGCACCTCTAGTCGAAATTCAGAAATTTGGCTGGAGCTCAGTGTTCGACTTTACATCAGCACTTGGCTGAGCTTCCTTGCCAGGAGTTGAGTAGAAGATCGAATTTTTCGCGGTTATTTCTTAGACCTGTATAACCCTGCGCCCTGTCATAAGAGTCATAGTGTTTCATGATCTGCTATTAATTGTAGGAGTTGATCTGATTTCCTGAGGATATTTGATGTCATACTCAATAGATATTCAGGAGGATTGGAAGATCTAACATAAATGCTTTTGTGAATATGCATCATCTCTGTCTAATTGACGAGGCTTATCGACTATCCACTTCGCTACTCAAAATAATTAGAGCCGAACGGGAACGGTAAGCATATTAATAGGTTAGGTTAGGTTTGTTGTGAGTGGGTCTCAGTAGACCCTCCATTGCGGCCATCAGCGGGCCTATTGTGGCTCACGCCTAATTATATAGCATATTAGTAACAGACACCTTGTTCTAACCAGACATTTCAGAAGACCAAATCTTTCAGAATAAGTATTTGTAGTTACCTTGTATAAAGTCGTTCCAGTCAGTAGCTATTCTAGGCATCTCACTATTCGTGCTGAGGTGGAAAGTTCAACAGCAGCTTGTCAAATACCGTCCGGTAATTGATAAATTACTTTTTTATTGCAAATAATCTTGTGTAATGAAGTTTTCTATCAGCAGGTTTTTCTTTATAACTTCGTTATTTTTATTATTATGCACTCATACGCATACTCGCACATATCCTTGCTTTATCTACTGCTACTAAAGGCTAAATATGTATCAAACTCGTGATATGTTTCTTATGGAGTTGATTTTCTGTGGTAAACTTGTTACCATTTGAAGATATCTACTTCTTTAAAACTTCTGTCGCTTGAAACATCTATGAATTTTACCATTATGTTTTTTATCTGTAATTTATTGTTATGGTTAAACCCTTTTTATAGTTATTTGCCCACTTTATGAGTTGACTTAAGGTTAAAAGGGTAACGTTTTCTTATAACGACCCTATTTTGATGATAAACTATTTACTTAGACCGACTCTCCTGAAATCCGTGAATATAATAAGATAACAATGTCAGCACAATTCATCAAAGATGTTGGCTGCAGACGTCGTATTTATACTGTCAACAAACCTCTACGTCTACACTCCTAATATACCAGGTTGACGACAAAAATATTATATTTCCATCCACAGAGGATCTTGTTGAAAAACATAACTGTTGCTTTATATATCCAAATATCTGCAAGCATTGAGAATATACACATTGGATATTTCTTTCTATCAATTATTTTACTAATGATAAATCAAAAAGAAAAATTCTCATAAAATTCCTTTATTACTGTGACCGGTTTCGTGAACAAATTAATTACTTCACATCATCAGACACAGGAATTTTTATAAATAAAAAACCAGGGTCGTCAAATTAAAATTAAAAAAAGTTTTGCAACATAGTCAAATAATCTGTAAATGTAAGATATAAAATTTTGGTATCTAATTAACTTTTTGATAAAAATTTCTAAAATTTTTTAACGTGTTTGTCCTTTTAAACACATACATACACGTTGTAATTAATTTGTTCACGAAACCGGTCACAGTAATAAAGGAATTTTATGAGAATTTGTCTTTTTGATTTATCATGAACAATTACTCATATGGGATCAACCTACCTAAATTATTTTACTGTTATGGGAAGAACGAAATTTCCAGTTAAAATCACAAAGAGCTTTGCATCTTAACATTCTAATATTTTAGCTTATTGCCAGACCGTTCTGTCTGCGTGTTACTGGCAGCAAAATTATATGAATTTTTTAGATATTTGTAAATTATATGGAGAGAATGTAGTTAAATATTATGCATTGACAATACCAAGGTTCGGATTTTAACAAAATTAAATTCTTCCCTGGTACTCTAATTATTCCCAGGTAACATGGAGCCGGCATATTGACGTCCTTTTTTGGTACAGCGATGTCATACGACCAAAAATGACGTTCTTGCGACGACATAAGTTAGACGTACCTAAGATGTACCTAGGGCAATTTTACATCAACATCATCTTCTTATTATTAAATACGATTTGAAGAAAACAACTACTCAGCGGGTAAATACCCCGACCTGCATTGGATTACACCTTCAAATCATGATAGATCGATAGCCAGTATAATTTGTCAATTCTTAACCAGACATAGACCGGTTTCGAACTTATTTGTTCTCCTCAGTATGCCATAGGTTATGGAAGAGACAAATGATAGTGGCCAACCTGCTAGTCATATACTAACTAAGGAAAATTGAGTACTGGTGGGAGGTATGTAACTTCTCTTATGGTTTAAATGCTACTATCCGACTGATATCATAGATGTCTCTGTGGCGGATAGCGACTTGCGAAGCAAGTACCGAGAGCGGTGAACTCTAGCCCAGGTGGACTAAACTACTGTTATTAAATATGATTTAAAGGAATCAACTACTCAGTGGGCAAATACCCCGACCTGCATTGGATTACACCTTAAAATCATGATAGTTGGCTATAAAAGATGTTGTACATGATCATTTAAACACTGGCATAGTTTAGATGACCATTATCACACTCGGTACTATACACAGAGTGCGTTTCGACGACTAAGTTGGTATCATCTTAAGATTATTAAAACCAAACTTATATCTGTCTATTTATACCTAAACTATCGCCTCGGTTCCATAAACCGATACCAACTTATAATCGTGAAGTCATCATTCATGGACCTTTAGCAGATAATAAAAATTTTCCATTAATATATAGATAGGTCGTATAATGGAAACCAGTTAATTACAACGTTAAAAAAGACTAAATTAAGACGAATCACAAATGAATGGATCATAAATGAATTCTACTGCAATTTTCTAATCATCCATATACAAAATGTCTACAATAAAATTATTTATATAAGTGACAGTTCGATACCTTTTTTTTTATTCGAGGGTCGTCGTTAACAATAAAAAGTTGCCAGAACAGCGCCTCGTACGGTTTGGACAAGACCTTATTTCCCAGGGCTTCCTCTAGGGTACTTGCCACCCATATTTACCTTTGCCGCCCTTCTAAATATACCATTCATATCCCTATTTTGTCACACTATTTAATGTTATAATAATTAAAAATTGATATAAATTGTAAAACTGACAAAAATAAAATAAATACATTCCTAAAAATTTAATTACCTAAGCAGGTACTTCACATGATATAGGTTAAAATGTGCTCATAGAGTCGTAGAAGTGTTGAATAAATTAAAAGTTTTTAAGGTTTTGCCTGAAACATGTATAATAATTTAGTAACACTATAGTTTTTGTGCATTAGTTTCAGAGTTCTCAACTCTACTTTTTATTAAAAGAGCATTTTCTGCGTTTTGGTTTAAAATTTTTTTTTTAATAACATTGGTTGAATTGATTGCTTCGCATATTTCATATGGATAGAGTAGCTTATAGTTTTTCTTGATGCATGGAAGACCGTAGACAGTCCAAAGCCTCTGATTCGTTAAAACAATGTAGTCGAAATAGATATATAATAGAATTCTTATTATTACGTATTAAAAGGCTCGATACCGCCGGACACCGATAAAGGAGTAAACTGCCGCGTACAAATAGTTGGCAATAAAACAATTATCTTATTTCTATTGGGTACATTGTAAAAATAATGTCGCGCACCTATATAAACAATAACAGTATACGCTTCCATGGCAATTAAATCAAATACAATTGCCGACATATTGCAGCAATGCTAACAAAACAAATATTTTTATATTACACATTTTTTAGATAATTTATTTTTTTATTTTGCAAAGAGAAACATATTTTCTAGTATTCACTCTGAGAAAACACATTTTAAAAAAAATATTACTCCGCCTTTCCCTCAAAATTTTGAAAGCGACGCCCATGTCATCGTTTCCAAGAATTTCGAAGCGTCTCTTTAAATACCATAAAAAAACAATTAACTGATTACTGATTACCTAGTACATCCATGATATATTTTTAAAGTATATCAAAAGTTCTCCACTTTCGCACACATTCTGTTTTATAATACTTCAGGTCCTATCAATACGGAATTTAACGCAAACTACTCTATCAGTTGTTAATTATTATGAACTCCTTTACTGTACACTACCACAAATACCATTTAATTTGCATGTGATTAATTGATATTGCTCGCCAAAGACCTATCGATACTTTCACATTAGTTATGTTGACGATATGAGGTTTCGCCAGTTATAATAACCGCACTTGGACATTTCTAAATGCTTCCTATCTCTGACTGAAATTTGCTAATACATATATCAAATAATTTATTCTTAAATCTGAAAGTTCGATTGCCTTTACAAACTAACTGATTATATTTTCTTATATTTAACTAAAAACGGTTGGAAATTTCTACTCTACAAATTGCATAAAATAAATATCCGCTATATCGTATCTTTTAAATTTAAAATTAAAATTTAATCCTCGGTAAATCTACTTGTTTTTTTTGTGAGGGAGGGAAGATATACATTAAAAGATAACGGACACACACCGAATATAGAAAAAATCCCAACTTCTCGACCGGGAATCGAACCCGAGAATCCGGGATGAGAAACAAGTGTCCTTGTCATTCGTCCACAAATCCATACCATACGTTTCATTTTCTCCACTCAAAAATTTTACTTTGTGAACGCATACAATGTACGGCTTCTGTCGTTTCGGGAATAATTTATTATAAGAATTCGCCTGTAGACAATTTTATGCCATGCAAAATCGCTGTAAATATTCGTTTGCCTCAAATCTGCGAAATGTTCGACCAGATAAATCAGAATTGATTTTTATTTATTAAATTTTTGCTTATCATTTATCCCATAAAAGAAGTTGGTGAGGAAAAAACGAGATCCACAGTAGCGATCGCAAGATCTGAATAGTTTACTGGTTCTATTATTAACAAAATTTGTCCAAGGAATAGGACAAAGATAATTCCTTTGATATGCCTAAAATTATATCAAGATTAATTTGGACATTTTCTGTCATGTAGTGATGAGATTTGACTATAGATTTTTAAATCATCAGCATAGAGGAGGTGGTAGATATCGATATCAGACAACACATCATTTAAAAACGTTTTTAAAAAGGCGGTCCCAATGTTGAGCCCTGAGGCACTCCAGATTGCTGTAAAAAGTTTAATAAATTAAAACTTCAATGCTGTACATAAAGCAGTCTGCTATTACGTAGATACGATCTAAGAAATAGATGATGGTCAAGTCTACCACGCGCTTTTGAGAAGTCAGTATAAACGTCTATCTGAATTCTCTTATCTAGTGATTCGCACAAAAATTGAGTTAGGACCGTCATGTTAGTTGCCAAACACTAATATTACAGCATTAACCCATTTAAGATTGTGAGTTGTGGTGGCTGGAGGCGAGGAGTTGAAATGTTTCGTAACTAACAAACCACTCACCGTTTCATATCAATTATCATTATTCCTGAGATACCGCGGGTAGGAACTTCTCAAATGAATACGGTGTATAATTATATGTTAAACAATTATACGCATCTTTGATCCGGTTGTAAATAAAAAGCTATTAATTATAACTAACTCAGTATATAGTATGTCGTCATATGTTCCCTGAGGGCATCATTAGACTTTAACAAACTTTGAGCCAGGTGTTAACAGTGTTCATTATCCTTACATTCTCCGGTTTGTTATTATGATATGTTAAAAGGCTTCATTATGAGTCAAAGTTTTAAAATCAATGAGGCGCAAAAATTATGTTCTTTTTGAAAGTGAAACAATGTTTAATTTTATTAGTTTCGTTTCTCAAATATTACTATTTAGAATCTCGTTTCACATCCTAAAATTACATGATTAAATTTTATATTATAATTATTGTTTCTAATCGCTTGATGTTATATCATGTCATTGTTAAACTATATGAAATTTTAGGCATTAACAAACTAGTCGTTTCATCAATTTTTGATCTTTCGAAAGCATTCCTAATTACTAAACTATCAGATATTGGACTAGTAGTAAATATTCTGCAATGGATCAAGTCGTACATGGAGGAGCGAAATATGATCACTGACGTTACTGAGGCTAGATCAGAGGTTTAAGATGTTAAACTTTGCATGACTCAAGTCTCTGTTCTGAGCCCCTACTTTTTTTGGTATACATAAACGATTTACCTGATTGTTACAAATGGATTGATTACAATATTTGCGGATGATACTACTATTACTGTCGCAGTTGCCAACAGCAGATTCTAGTTCTTGCGAAGTATCAACTACCACAGTAATACCAGTAGTAGTATCATGCACAAATGTTGTGATTCATTTCAAATAGAAATGGAATAGATGATAATATTTGTGGATGATACTACTATTATTCTCGCAGTTGATACTCCGCCATAATTAGAATCTGTAGTTGGTAGCATAATGGATGAATTTAGCACGTCCTGGTGTCAACGAGCTTGTACTTAATTAGTCTAAAAATACAACCATCAATTATTTCATAAACAAAATATGTCAAATGCTGTATGTATATCGCAATATTTTATTTTTAACAGAGCTACATGGACGTGGGACACACAACCCTTTCCCTCGAATTGGGATTCGAACGCGGAAGTCCGCAGACATTAAAACCAGTTACGTTAATCGCTCTAGGCTATTGCACTGTAGAGCTCGATTATATTCAGCATTTTGCTTAGTTCTTGTGTCTAAGATATAGGTTAATTACACATTGTTTAATTTTTGTCCTCATTGTTGTCTTTTACTGAAAAAAAAATAGATACGTAATAGTTCCTTTGTTTCAGAAACGAAAAATTTTATACGTGCTGTGATGAACCATATCTGGATATTACGTTTAATATTACGATGCGAAGAAAGACCCTCTTTTACACAGTCAACATAATTATCCCATGTATGGGGATATCCTTCCTAACCGTTTTGACATTCTACTTGCCATCAGACAGCGGCGAAAAGGTAAGAGAAAGCAAATACGCGTAATTAATCTTGTAGAAGAATTACTTTTATTTGAAAATTAGGTATCATTATTAAAAGGTTAAGTTTCTTCACTGGGTCCTCAAATCAAGGTTGAATTTGTGTTGCTGATGTCGCAAATAACATTAAAATATACAATATAAAATACAATCTAGTACCTTCTCAAGAATGTAAGACCAAGAACGAATATTTGCCTTTAGCCGTAAGAGATTTATTTTTCACAAAGAGGGTGCTTGAAAATAGATATCGCAAATCCCTGGACTGGTCCTCTTGAAATTTGAAAATAAAATCTTATTAAAATACGATAATTAGAAAATTCGACTCACAACCAACATAACAGCCTTATTTTAATGACCAAAAATGTTTAAGTATTTAAAAAATACACACATACAAACTGCGTATAAGCCCACAAGAATTTCTGTGAGATGAATGGGGAAAATTACAATAGTAATAATTCGTATCTTTTTACTGTTAACAAATGTAGTTTAGGATAAAATTCGACTTTTTTACTCTAACAACCGGTTTCAAATTCATTGGTCATCTTTTTGGTTTGAAAACCTGCACCTGAAAGTTAGCTATTTATATCGACAAATGCGTTTCACGACATTCATTCTTATTGGTAATCCAACCAAAGGTTAACCTTAAATTTTATTTGGTTGGTATGAGAATTTGAATAATTTAACCTACTTTTAATCTTTTTAAATAAACAAAGTAAATTTGCTTTTAAATGTTTCAAAATTGTATTTTCACTCTACACGTGTTTCGGCTTTTTAGGCCCTTTTCAAGAGTACAGATGAGAGGTACTAAATTATAATTTGTGTTCCTTGCTTATATATTGAATGCTACATCTGGCAACTTATACTAATAAAGATGGTTTGAAAGATGTGGAATTTTTTTAGAAAAGTTAAATTACTTTATTTAAAATATGGTGACCTGTGAATATTTGTTGTTCATTTGTAATCGTTTTTTTATTTTTGGAAGCTTTCTTAATTTCTAATTTTTCTAGTAAGTCTAATTTTTTGCTTTTCTTTTCGGAATGAAGTAATTCTACATTATCCATATTTATAAAGTGGTTGTTTTCTATACGTGTGTTGACATGCCGATGTTATATACGTTGTTTACAATAGACTTTTTATGGTCTTCAAGTCGCTTTTTTATGTTACGTCCAGTCTGGCCAATGTATATAGCGTCGCAGTCACTACATTTTAGTTCATACACTCCTGTCTTTTGTAGTTTTTCTGTTTTATCCTTATTGTTTATTAACATTTTTCCTAGGTTATTTTTATTTACAGATATTGTTTTGCAACCTAATTTACTTAATTTATTGCTGACTTTATCACTAATTCCAGGTCTATAATTAATATATTTATGGATGATATTGGCGTCTTGTACAGAACCAGCATAAAACTCCTTATACAGATTTTTCTTTTGTTTTGTTTTTATTAAATTATCTATGATACTTTCTTTGTATCCATTATTTCTTGCTATTTGTTTTATTGTGTTGACTTCTTTTTCAAAATTGTTTGGACTTGGAAAAGTTAGCAGACGGTGAACAAAACTATGAAACGATGACATTTTTATTTGGAAAGACTGGTTAGAACTATTGTGTATTACTGTATCTGTACAGGTAGGTTTACGATAGATATCGAATTCTAAACAACAATTATAATTTTCTATGTTGACGTCTAAAAAATTTAAACCGTTTTCATTTTCTTTTTCTAAGGTGAACTGAATTTTTTCATTAAAGGAGTTAAGCAAATTTAGAAATTGTATTAACTATCTTTCCGTACCTTTCCAAATGCAAAATACATCATCTACATAGCGTATCCAAAAGAACACATTTTCTATTAATATGTTTTTGGTGTTGAATAATTTATTTTCAAAATCTGACATGAAAATTTCGGCTAATAAAGGAGAGATTGGTGAACCCATCGGTAATTCGTCTAACAACTTATAAATTTCTCCGTTGAATTTAAAATAATTTTGGTTAGTGCAATTTTTAATGATGATATTTAACTCTTTTTTCTTTTCTGCGCTTATATCTGAATTATTTATAAGTTGGTCTATTATATTAAATAAAGTTTGTAGTGGAATTTAAGTAAAAGGACTTTTCACATCAAAAGATACTAATTTCGCATTTCTAGGAATTCTTAGGTTTTTAACTTTTTCTGTGATTTAGTACCTCTCATCTGTACTCTTGAAAAGGGCCTAAAAAGCCGAAACACGTGTAGAGTGAAAATACAATTATGAAACATTTAAAAGCAAATTGTCTTTGTTTATTTAAAATATTTAATAATGTTTCACAAGGAGCCAACCACAGAATCACTACAATGTATACTTTTAATCTGTCATTCTTTATAGTAACAGTTGACAGTTTCATAATTTATATTCTAAAGTGGGAAAAATAGTCAATACTCGAAAGTAATATGACAATATTTTGCTAATTTTAATATTTTTTATTTAATATTTGCTATATACAGGGTGTTAAAAGTATGAGTGCCGTTATTTTAAAAGATGAAGTGTTGGACTAAAAGTAACAAAAAAAATCTTATACAATAGGTGTCGAAAATTGAACGGTTTTTTCAGAAAAAGTAATTATATTTTAATTTTTTAAAGTTAATTACTCGAAAAATAACAGAAAATGTGTTCCAAAATTTGAAGAGATAATGTATTTCAAAAAGACAAATAAAAAAATTTAGTTCACATTTTTTGTCCACCAAAGGTTTTCGGCGAAGAAACTGTGCCTACTTCAGCATTTCTTAAAATGTGGCATACACGAGGGCATATGACAAACTGTCCTCTATACGAATTCATAAAAAAAATATATAGGTTTCCATTTAAAAAAATACTGATGACGTCATAGCTCGAAAATTAAACACAATCAAAGAATGTCATTTATCAGAAAAGATTCCCTTTTACAAAAAATTGACCTGTCCGAAGTTTTTTGCGAAAACTTTCCTGGAAAGTGTTAGTGATTTTGTTCCATATATTATCACCACACTGTATATCGAGGGTGTAGCTCACACGTGGTAAGTGCGTTTTGGGAGAAATTGAGTTCAATACGCTAAACACTGTCAACTGTTGTTTAGTGTATTTACGTAATAATGAGGTCAATGCTAATATGCAATCTAATAGCAAGATACATTTCCAGCCATACTTTCCTGGCAGGATCCCTTCTCTTGAAATTCGATATTTGCCTTTGTCCAAAACAATACGACTTCCTGCTGCGATGTCGCAGACACAAAGCAATATTCCACGGTTTTTTACTTTACGATCGAGATAGTTTTAAAAATACAATTTTTTCCTATTTTCTGTAAAAGCTAACGTAACACTTCTTTTATTAATCGTTGGCGGTTTGCAGCAAAATGTAAATTATTCACCCTACTTAACAGGTCATGAAAATTACTAAACTGGGACACTTGACTTAATAGTCAAAAATGAAAAGTTAGTTGTCCTATTTAATCATTTATTTAAGTGCATATTTCTTAAATAGAGAACATAGACCTTCAAGTTCGAATTTTTTTGTTAGACAAGAAAATTCGTTTTATAGATTCATAATATAGGAATATTAGATCATACTTTCGAGTCTAAAATATCATATTTATTTTAAAAATGTATATTATTTGTTAATCAAATAAAAAATATTTGAACAACAATAAAAATTGTTTTGCAAACGAAACTTACTATTATATTTAAGAACCCAAATGAACATATTACTAGATTATACAGTGTGGAAATTAAGTAACGCATAAATCAGTAATTCCGTTGATATTAATTTTTTTGGAAAAAAATCTCGAAGGGGTATAGCGATTTTAACTTCGGCAAATATTTTCAGTCTAATTTCAGTTTCTTATGTCATTTATTTTTTAAGTTATGACGTCATCGACTTTTTTATTAAATGACAACCTATATTTTTTATTATTGATTTCGGTAGTAGATTTTATTCTGGTTCCGACCGTATAAAATTTTCAATATGTTATTATTTGAAAAAATCGAGAAAAACAGTCTTAAAGTTCAAATAATAAAAATTCATTAAATTGGGTTTTATCTAGTTGCCTAAGTTTGACGGAAAGTTATCGACAGCACATTCGTTTTTATTTTGAAATTATACAAATAGTTGAAAAATCGAACTAGAAATTTATTATCTGCTCAATTCAAAGTTAGTAATAACGATAACTTCGTGAGGCAAACATTAGTATAAAAAGAAACTAAATTGCTTAACCAGAAAAAATCTAACAATATCATCAAACACAAAAATAAGTACAGAAATAACAGTTGTTAAATTTCATTTACACTAAATGTTCAAATTGACGACCCTGTACCATTTGACAATACCCAAGACGATTATAAAATTCATTTCTCACATTCTGAATAGTTTGAGGCGATATTAACCTAATCTCATATTGAATTCTTTGCCTGAAATCGTCTAAATTATTGGGTCGATTGTTGTACACTTTACTTTTTAAGTACCCTCATAAAAAGAAGTCTAATGGCGTTAGATCAGGAGACCTAGGCGGCCATTCTATCTGACCTCTTCTCCCTATCCGTCTTGCTGGGAGAACTTGGTCCAAGTAACGTCGCACAATAATTGCGTAATGAGGCGGAGCGCCATCTTGTTGTAACCAAATGGTATTATTTGGTAGGTCAGGGTTATTTCCATTGGGGAATAATGCAGCTAATGCAGGCATCAATTCCAACTGTAAAAATTGCAGGTATCTATCTCCAGTCAAATTGTTTTAAAAAAAGAATGGAACTATAATTCTGTCACCAATAATTCCTGCCCAAACATTAACTTTCTGAGGATATTGGGTATGACTTTCCTGCATCCAATGGGGATTGTCCCTAGCCCAATATCTACAATTCTGTCTATTGACATGGCCATTTAAACAAAATGTTGCTTCATCCGAAAATAAAACACGCTGGAAAAACATTGGATCGCGGTTGCAAATTTCCATCATTTGTTCGCAAAACTCTTGCCTACGATCAAAGTCATCTTCTGTCAACTCATGAACCAAGTGCACCTTATATGGGTGGAATTTTTGAACTTTCAAAAGTTTTAGAACTGTAGTGTGGCTTATAATGTGGTTCAAAGTAATGCTTCTACTAGTTGAATGTGGATTGTTTTCAATTTCTAGTAGCACATCAAGTTGTGCATCTTCATTTAATGTTTTTGGAATATTCTTTACAACGCCATGTTCCCGAAATTTTTTTCAATCCTACTAATTGTTGATTGATTTATGGGCTGATCCAGATATTTTTCTCTAAAAAGATGACACACTTCTTGATGTGTTCTAGCTCTGTCGCCATAACCAATCATTATTAACACTTCAATTCTCTGTTTGTCGCTCAACTGTACCATTTTTATTAATAAAATAGTTTCTCTAATTTAGAAAAAGCAAAATAATAACACTTATTCTGTTGTGACATTTACAAATTATTTAAATCTGACAGCCGTAACTAATGTGATACACCGGCAACTAGATAAATTTACCCAATTTAATGAATTTTTATTATTTGAACTTTAAGACTGTTTCTCTCGATTTTTTCAAATAATAACATATTGAAAATTTTATACGGTCGGAACCAAAATAAAATCTACTACCAAAATCAATAATAAAAAATATAGATTGTCATTTAATAAAAAAGTCGATGACGTCATAACTTAAAAAATAAATGACATAAGAAATTAGACTGAAACTATTTGCCGAAGTTAGAATCGCTATACCCCTTCGAGATTTTTTCCAAAAAAATTGATATCAACGGAATTACTGAATTTATGCGTTACTTAATTTCCACACTGTATACCAAAATTACGTATGACAAAATAATTAGAGTTTTTCATTCATATTTATTTTCATATGGTACACATTTTTTGAAGTATCTACAGAACATTATGAGTAGCAATTAAATTTCTTTTATGGTGAGAGAATGTTGCTCCAAACATCATTCATCTTTATTCCTTGAGGGTAACTAATTAAACTAGATGTCATGTTGTTCAACACCACTTATTCTTTATTCCTAATATTTATTCAGCCATTCACCAGTTTGCAAATATTGTTTTTGTAATATAGATAGGTGTTATTTAGGGATAATAAATAGAAAACAATTACCTTAAAATGACTACAAATTAACTTACTATTAGGGTCATGTAACATGTAAATAACTTTAACATTAGATAAAATGATTGGGCTTGCCTATTCTGTCCTACTGTGACAGATGGTCGTATCTGAAAAATGTAATTTTAGATAAATTAACTCGTATACCATCCGCATCTGGAAATTAACAATTTTGGTTATTGGCAATTAAATTTGTCCTTTCCTTTCATGAATGTGAACCATGTAACATAACATTGTACACATATCTGGAGTACAAATGGTATTAAAGTTTTTTGCCGATACGACCTATTATCATAGCAGGGAAGTATTTCTGACTACGAATTTATATTAACAAAAGACGAATTAAATTAATTCTTTTTTTTTTAATAAAACTAAAAATATTTTTTGGTTGAAAGATACGTCACATATTAACTTTACGACATCTAGAGTGTAGGATATGCAAAATATGATTAACATAAATGAAACAATATTTTCACTTAATATGAAATGGTGAATTAAACTGTATTGTGTAATTTACAAGTTTGAGGTTTTTGTCAATCAAGATGGCAGAGTTATTAAATGTCAAAACAAAAAGTGTTCAGATTTAACTGTTTGGCCATTTTGAAAGCTAGATATTTGAAGATTTCAAAATGTGTATGGTTTCAATCTCACATATTACACAAAAAAATCCACAGAGTGTTCCAGTTAAAAAGCAAAAATTAATTATTTAAAAATTTTAATAATAAATTTCAAGATACATACGCTATTAAAATTTAATTGAGGTAAGTGAGGAATTAAATAAAATGTTTTTTTTAGATCAGGATGATAAATCCTGGTTAAGAAAGTTATGTGCTGGCCACATCAGATATTTAAATACCAAAGTCAAAATCTTTGGGACTTAATTATCTCAAAATTATTGGAAATAACATGGGTGTAATATTGAATGGACCACCAATACAGTATTATTCCTCTATTATAATTGATTTTTCAAATTCTGACGAAGAGTAATGTGGCATGATGTCTGTCGAAGTAATGAAAATTAATGTCATGTGTTTTACTACAATTCATATATTTTTCAAATAAACAGGTGCGGAGATGATATACAGCCGACGACGCAAAAAAGCCAAAAAATGTAATCCATATATTTATTATTCCCATTTTAGCCCAGGAGAATCATGGTTCAGTATACAAAAATACAGAAATTGAAACAAATAGAGTGAACAAACAGAATATATGTATAATATATAGAGTGGAATGAAAAAAATAATAACGCTGAAAAAAAACTTGCATAATATATATTCTGCCCTATTAGAAATACATAAAAATATCAGTGTTTACTACATACAGTCAGATCTGCATAGCTGCAATACTAGAAATGCAAATAATAAAAGAACAACTGGTTACAGGATGTCAAAGTCGCAAAAGAATCCCCTAAACTTAATCCTATACAGGGTGTCTCACCAGGAACTGCATCAATCGATATAGGGAAAAGCACGCACCAGAAAATGTTTAAAATTTAGGGAATTACTAATGGCAGTGTGGTGAATCCAACTAAAATAATTACAAGCATCTGGCACTTCCGGTTATACCGGAAGTCGATACCAACTTGCTTATTTTAAATGGAATACCATATATATTTTAGGGTTTTCAAAAAAGCATAAAATGCTGAGTCAAAAACATGGATACCCTATGCTTATACCCAGCCGTTTCGAAGATATTTGACATTTTAAAAAATTTTGACAGGTATAATGGTTTACAATAATTCTCTAAGAGTTACTCATTTGTTTTCTGGAATGCAGAAAGAGCATAAGGTGAGCTACGCTCTACAGTTTAAAGAAATTCAATAATAGTATACCAAATGTTCCATTTTTGATGTTACATTTTGTAAACTTCAAACCGCGAAAATTTGCTTAAGTCAAATGGAACACTCTGTGTTTTTTTTACATCAATTTATGTGTAATTAAATTCCTTTTTTTCTGATATAAGCATTGTGGGGGTTTAAGATACAAATTTTTTAAATATTTGCGATTTTCTTAGAAATTCAAGAATTTTAGTAAAAATATCAATATTAGCAATGATTAGAAACAATCAGTAATGTCAGTTATTCTCTTATGTCAAAAAATGCCACCGCGTTTAAATTACACCCACGAAGACTTTTTGAATTTGTTTATTATTTATGGAGAATGTGATAAAGTAATATCAAGAACTTGTAATACATTTGCTACTCGATATCCACAAAAACGTCACCAAACACTGTAAAACGCATACTGGATAATTTTAAAAACTATGGTGAAGGCAAGAATTCAAAAGCGGAAGCCTATTGTTGATGACGAAAACTTAGAAATAGCAATTCTGGGATATTTTCATGCATTTCTAATGATGTCATTAAGACAAGCTGCTCTGGAATTATGACTATGCAAGGATTCAGTTCACAGAATCTTAATTAAACTAAATTTCACCTGTTTTCGTTCCAAATGGTTCAACGATTAAAAGAAACAGATTTCCTAAGAAGAAAATATTTTTGTGAATTCATTTTAAATAAAGGCGACGATTCTTATTTGAGAAATATTATATGGCCAGATGACGCGAAATTTACCTAAAATGGACTTTTTAATCGACACAATTCGCATTATTGACTCGATTCCTCATGTGTTCAGGTAGCGACATTTTCAAGAAAGTTGGCAGTTTAATGTTTACTGTGACATAAGATAGAGTGGTGGCATTAGAATTTTATCAGGAAAATTTAAACAGTAAGTTATAAAGATTTCTTCTTCTGCTAATACGTATAGGTAATTTTTTTGTTTTTGTTTTTTTTTTTAGGTGAAAGATATCTGAATATTTTACAAAATTTGAATAATAACTATTTAGAAAATTCACCTCTCGCCGAACATAGAAACATTTTTTATCAGCACGACGGTGCTTCCCCACATAACGCGTATTTGATAAATAATTTTTTACGAGAAACTTTTTACGATCAATGGATCACCAATAATGGACCTTTCCTATGGCTTCCTCCCTCGTCCGATTTGTCAATTTTAGATTATTGTATTTGGGGAACTATTAAAAATAAAGTTTATGAGAGCCCATTAACAACTATTGAAGATTATATGCAGAGAGTAAGAAATGCATTTCAAAACTTATCACAGGATTTAATTAAAAGAGCTACCCATGAAGAACTAATCCGGAAATGCGAAAAAATGTGTGGAGGTTCGAGGGCGGAATTTTGAACAAATATTAAATTAAAATGGAATCATGTTTTTAGTTGATTTTATTTTAGCTATTTTAGTTTATGCAAAGCGTCTTCAATCCAATTAATAGGCATGTGTTTAATGTTATTTTCTGTTTTTGTGGATATCTAGTAACAAATGTACTACAAGTTCTTGATATTACTTTATCACATTCTCCATAAATAATAAACAAATTCAAAAAGTCTTCGTGGGTGTAATTTAAACACGGTGGCATTTTTTGACATAAGAGAATGACTGACATTACTGATTGTTTCTAATCATGGCTAATTTGATAAAATTTTTACTAAAAATTCTTGAATTTCTAAGAAAATCGCAAATATTTCAAAAAGTTGTAACTTAAACTACCACAATGCTTATATAATAAAAAGGAATTTAATTTTATATAACTTGATGTAAAAAAAATACAGAGTGTTTCATTTGACTTAACAAGTTTCGCGGTTTGAAGTTTACAAAATGTAACGGCAAGAATGGAACAGTTAATATAGTATTACAGAATTTCTTTAAACTGTATAGCGTAGCTCATCTTATGAGTATCTTTTACCCGAAGAAAGTTATAAAGGTAAACCATTACACCTGTCAACATTTTCTTAAATGTCAAGAATCTCTGAAACGGTTGGGTTTAAGCATAGGGTATCTTACATGTTTTTGACTCAGAATTTTATGCTCTTTTCGAAAACCCTAAAATATATATGGTACTCCATTTAAAATAAGCAAGTTGGTATCGACTTCCAGTATAACCGAAAGTGCCAGATGCTTGTAATTATTTTAGTTGGATTGACTGCACTACCGTTAGTAATTCCCTAAATTTTCAAAATTTTCTGGTACGTACTTTTCCCTTTATCGATCGATGTAATTCCTGATGAGACACTGTATAATATTTGGTCAACGCATATAAAATCTCTAAACTTTTATCAGGTCAAGAAACAATTAAAACAATATACGTTACATCACATCATACTTTCACGCAATGAGCATAGCCTTCTACTGGATAAACTAGAACACCTAAGAGTTAAAGGAATTGCTTTTAATTTATTTAAAAGCTATTTACAAAATATTAATCTGTGGGGCAGCGCAGGGCACTGTATTAAGACCATTTATGTTTATTATATACGTAAACGAGTTGTTTATCCTAAACTCATCTGGAACTTCGTTATCCTTTACTGACGACACTGCTGTTGTGTATGTTGCAAATTCTTAGTCTGTAGTAATAAATATGGCAAAAACAAACTTAAATATGATCCTAGACTATTTTAAAACTAATTAACTAACGGTCAATTTAACAAACACTAAAATCTTACCCTTCACGTCATATGAGAAAC
>JANEYF010005809.1:0-77883 GCA_029963845.1 Rhamnusium bicolor
TATTCTCTATTCCGTAGAATTTTAACTTTTTTATTAGTGTATGGATGTTTCAAATTTCATTCCATGTTTTTTGTAACAGATGTTTCTTAGAGCAAGTAGAGACCAGGTCGAAAACTTGGATTTTTCATCAGGGTCCCGACCTAAAAAACATATATCAAAATAGTTATTGACTGGATTAATAAATCAACTCAATTTATTCCCAAAGGATTTAAACTCCAGTAGTTTAATCCATCAGTTCGTTAGAAACCATAATTTCATCTAGACAACAGCTAAAAATGTTAAACAATTATGCCCACTGCACTCAAATTGCCATAGGATTTACTCTGATTATATTGTTATTGTATTAGATTCGAGTAGAGGTGATGCGTGATGTGAGTGCCACTGCCACCTATACAGCAGGTCGAATCCTTCTGAAGAAAGCACCAACATTTGGTAATGGTAATATCCGAACCATAATAGTCTCTTTTAAATAATAAAACTTCCATTTCTGAAATTGGATTTTACAATTTACCATTTACGATATTAAAAATATTTTTAAACATAATATGGTTTAGGTATTCATTAGAGAATTAAGATTTTTGGCATCTGGTGATTCACACTCATCTACAATATTTATTTAAAGCGCTCAAGCAAATAATCCACTTTTTATTTATGGGCATGTAGAGACCATCTCCTGTGAAGTGCTTGCTCATTCTGCAAACAAATGCACCACCATCATTTGATTATGAAGTAACATGCATTGTTGTTCCAGGAAGTTGGGGAAACACGGAAACAAATAATGACAGGTTATTTATTACTTGATTAGAACATGTTACTTTTTATATGTAAAAAAAAGAAGAAATTAGAGAAGAAATTACGTTAACCAAATTTATTTGTCCTGATATTGTCAAAAGTACAAAAAAAACATCATCTTGTACATTGCAATGAATTCCTTAGTATAAAAGTTATTAGTGTAAAAAATACAGAAGGTTAGTGAAGGTAATTTGCAATGGCTTTTTTTATTTAGTCGACATCACTTTCTATCGGCTTGATATTTGGTATAGCATATACCAGAACACAGCGCATCCGTTTGAAAAATAACTAGGCAATTTGCTTAAGACACAATTTCATACATACTTCATCTGTTTACATGATTTTAAAAATTGCCTTAATTTTATCGGTCCAAGTCTATGGTTATACGCATCTTTATAATTAGATTATGGTTATAAATGCACACCGTTGGTTCTAATTGACATGTCGAAAGCATTTGACTCGATTAACATAGAGCTGCGAAACTACACTTTTATAAATTCAGGAATATTACATTAGACTGGTTTTCTAACTACCGCCTAGACAGACATCAAGCTGTAAAATTTTGTAAAGACGGAGGAATAACATTATCTGAATTTCAAACAACACAAACGGGTGTCCCCCAAGGATCTATTCTGGGGCCATTACTATTTTCAACTTTTACCGCAGATATATGTAAAGTAATTCAGAAATGTTCAATACATATGTACGCTGACGACCTACAAGTCTACCTAAACTTCGCTATTGACTCATCAGAATCCATTTGCCAAGCAAATTCTTATTTAAATGAAGATCTACAACGTGTGCATCAATGGGCTACAGATAATTCACTGCTGATAAATCCTATCAAATCCCAAGCTATTATGTTTAGTTGTTATGACTTCGATACCAATAATTTTATTATCAGGTTAAATGACAGTGAGATTTCATGGAAAGAATCTGTTTCAAATCTGGGTCTCATTATGGATACTAAATTAAACTTTAATAAACATGTCAGTAAAGTTTGTCAAACATGTTTTTTCAAACTAAAAAGTATTTATGAATTCCGGGAAAGTTTACCTATATCTATTAAGAGAATATTAGCCGACATGATTGTATTATCCTCTACAAATTACATGGACGTCGTTTATGGACCATATCTAACTGTTATTAATAAATACAGATTACAAAAGATACAAAACTCATGCATAAGATTCGTTTTATCTTTACCAATAAGTGTACATATCAGTCCGCATCTCAGAGAGTGAGGTTGGCTGACAAATGAGCCAGCGGA
Organism: Rhamnusium bicolor; assembly: GCA_029963845.1. Classification (NCBI taxonomy): domain Eukaryota; kingdom Metazoa; phylum Arthropoda; class Insecta; order Coleoptera; family Cerambycidae; genus Rhamnusium; species Rhamnusium bicolor. The sequence goes on from JANEYF010005809.1 coordinate 2,063, forward strand.
GGCTTTTACATGTCTGCTGCCTAATATACAAAATAATTACTACCAATACTCCCGCTTACCTACGGGAATTAATGATACGTCGCAATGACTTACGTAATGTTGAAATTAGAAATAATAATTTACTCACTATCCCTCGACATAGAACCGAATTTTATAAAAATTGTTTTGGTTATCAGGCAGCCCATATTTTTAATAAAATGCCAATATTAAGTAATAACACAATTAATAGCACCACAACATTTAAAAAACGAGCCAAAGATTTTATAAGCCGCATGATATAATTTCTGTAGTTTTAAGTAATGTTTCTCACTTTGTGTGTGTTAAATATATGTATATTTCTTTTTTTCTTATTACTTGATACCATAATATATACCTTTTATATGTTACTTCACTTGAGAATTATTACTTATATTCATTATTTGTTCTATACAATATTCTAAAATGTTTTAGGTGTAAGTGAGAACACGCTCTGCGGAATCTTTCACCTTTGTTTGTAATTTTTTGTCTAAAAATTCTTGCAATAAATGTGTATTTATTTATTTATTTATTTATACGCATCTTTATAATGAGATATTGTTCAGTGTTATTCAAAATTCGGATGAAAATTTGAACATGTTTTTTAAACACCCTTACCATGAAAAATGAAACTAAATCAACATGTAGTACAAATATTTGTATTAAAAAAGAGAAAACCAAGGCTAGTGGATTTTCCACCTACATCCTGTGAAATTGTATCAAACTCCTAAAACAATAGGTATTAGTGGTATTACTCACTGCTACTGCTCCCAATGCTGTATTTATATTTTATCTGTGATGGATTGGAATACATCCAAATGAGTTTACTTGCAATATTTTTGTGTATTACGCATGCACTAAGGAATCTGTGTTAAAGAGACAGTTATAAAGTACAAAAAATACACAAACATGTTCACCACTGGCATACATTAAATACGAAGTTTATGAAAAACACTAAAATTCTTCTTATTACGGCTATCAGTCGTTGGAAAATAAGTGAAATAAAGAATTTGATATAAAATAAATATAGTTTAAAAAAACTAAAAAACACGCTTTTAAAGCACATCAAACTAAAATGTGAAAAATAATTATTAATATAAACTGAAAACAATAATGAACGAAAAATACTAGTATTATTGTGAAAAAAGCGTGGGATGCTCGATATACGAAAAATATTGCACAAAGCGCCCCACGCTTTTTTTCACAATAATACTAGTATTTTTCGTTCATTATTGTTTTCAGTTTATATTAATATTTATTTTTCACTTTTTACTTTGATGTGCTTTAAAAGCGTGTTTTTTAGTTTTTTTAAACTATATTTATTTTTCACTTTTTAGTTTGATGTACTATGAAAGCGTTTTGTAGGTTTTTTAAACTATATTTATATTGCTTATTGATGCTGATATTATAACATATTACGATCCAACAGATATTTCTGAAAAAAAAAAAATATATTTTTATTTCAGCCATGGGATTTGAACTCACGCCCGAGGAGTCTGTCGTTTCGCGTCGACTACCTTAGCCCGCTCGACCACCGAGTTAACTGACAATCATGGAATGTACTTACATATTAAGCCTTTGCTCTCACGCAGAGGATACGTGAGGAAAGGACTGGCGATCCTGATCAGGATAATGATATAAACTTATCAAATTATTGTATTGTTACCGGTTCTTCGTAAGTGTACAAAGTTTCAATTAAATCTGTCCGTTTAAAGTGGGTCAAAATCGAGTCCAAAGAGTCGGTTACAAACAAACAAACAAACAAACAAGCAAACAAGCAAGCAAGCAAGCAAACATACAGGTGAAGCTAATAAAAACGTGTTAAAAACGAATATTAAGTTTAATGCAATAAATAAATGTTTTCCTATTTTAGGGGCATGGTAGCCGAGTGGATAAAGCGCTTATAGCAATTTACTCGGTACCGAATATCAATGGTTCGAATCCATCCCGGAACAATTTAGAAATTTTACTTGCAATTTGTTTCGGATTAAGATGGGAGAGAATTATCGATGCCATAGATGTGGTTCGGACTCCACAATAAACTGTAGGGCCGCGTCTCTCTTTACTCAACACAAAATCCTAGGATTTTCTGGGAGTTACTTCGGTGACTTGAGAAGCAGTTAAGAAAACATTCCAACATATACATTATGTGTATTGAATTGGGTCTCTTATATGGCAATGTTGCAATGTAAACCAGAGGCAGACAAGTCAAACAACCCCTCGCTGGTCAGTGAATTCATTTTCCATCTATAATCGAGCCGGTGTAAGATCGCAACTTTCTTCTTAAAGCGTCAAAGCCATAAATAATTTTATTCGTTTTAATTTACTACTTTGTTGGATGATTGTAGCGTAGGATCGGTGAACAGTAACTCTCAAAAAAGTACCTATATAACGAAATAAGTTTTTTTGGGTTACGTGATGGATCAAGCAGTTTCTAAATAGACCAACTAATAATTTCTTTATGTAAAATGCAGATTTAGTAGAAAAGGTCAAAATCGTCAAAGTAGGCAGATATTCTTGAAATTTTGCATAGGAGTATAACTTTAAAATTTGATTAACTTTCCTTACTGACATTTTGCTGTATCTTTTACAGAAAAGGTACTTTACCTACCCAAGAAAGTAGTTTTTTGCTTAAATCCGATGATCTACGTGATTAAAAAAAAAACAAAAGTACATCTTAAATTACTTCGTATATTCATAGGAATTTATTTTTAAAACTTGATAATGCATTAAACGTGCAACTTATTTAAAAACTTCTCTGCTTTATATATTACTTTTCGAATGAGGTTTATATGAAGTTTTAAAAACTATATTTTACTTCCATAAATAATACAAAAATACTAGGTACAGGTAAAACGTCCATTGTTTTCAAATTAAAGAGACACAGGGTGTTTCGAAAACATGTGCTCAAAAATAAGACAAATATACCTAATTCCTATCAACATAGGTCCATTTTTTGCTTCGTTTCTGAGATATTAAAGTTTTATTTTTCTTTGCGTTAACTGTAAAAAATATATACGCCACTGATTTTTTTTAGTTTTTGATGGCCCAATTATGTAGAAAGATAATTGGCGAAAAAAATTTAATCTTTTGACGTTTTTTAGATATCGGCATCGTGTGGAAGATAAATGCAATTTTTAAAGTCTTTTTTATATTAAAATAATAATAATAATAATAATGCTATTAAGTACACATATAAAAATTGCATTTATCTCCTACACGAAACCTAAATCTAACAAAAATCAAGAGGTGATTTCTTTTCAGCAATTAACTGTCTACATAACTGTGTCATCTAAAACTAAAGTCAGTGGTGGATATATTTTCTTTACAAAATTAACCGAAATAATAATACAACTTCAACATTCTGCATTTCAAGTACGAAACAGCAATGGACCTATGTCGATAGTAACTATTTGTCTTATTTTTGAGTGAGAAATTACCGTTTATGCGATGACACAGGTTTTTTGAAACACATAAGGGCAAGGGAAGTTTCAAAAAAATAAAAATAAAATATCTCAAAAACTGTTAGGTTTTGCATTATGCATATTATAGTTAAATCAGTTGCAAATGAGCTCTACTAACATCCCTTGAAAGGAATACGACGACTTACCAGTCATGCACCCTGATGTGTACCTATATATAACATTATTAATCAATGACTTTCTGAAGTCATTGATATTCATTTATTATCAGTGTAAGATTAAAGTTCTTTGTTCTTGCCAAAAATGCTAAGCTAACATATTAATTATTATGTATTTTGGCTGTCTATGTACAGTTTGTAAATACGTATGGAAATTTTGTGAATATTCAAATGGGCTTAAAAATTTCGGTTTCATATGTACAAAACTTGTTATGCCATACCTGTTTGAAAGTTCGAGTATACTTTTCTATTATATAGTTAGCTACAATGAATTGTTTAAATTATTTATACTTTAATAACATAAATAATTATAGTTTTCTAGGCCAAGAAAATTAACTAACGTTGGACAATTTACTGGAAATTTCAGAAGAACAGATAATAGAACTTATTCCTCAAATCGGAAACAGAATAAAATTCATAAATACTTAAAAGCACATAAAGAAATAATGTGCCTTCCTGTGGTAAATTTGAAGTCTCATATACAGTGTGTTCACGAATGGACTTATAATTGTAAAATTCTTTTTTTTTTGTTTTCTTAATAAAACGTCATTCTTCATAAAAACTTCTTCTAATTCTGAAAAGTCCTTAGCCAATCCCAGAAATTCAAATTTGATTCAAATAATTTATCAATTTTATTTAAATACTCTCTGAGCGTTATTTGTGGCATTCTCTGAATTTTTCCTTTTCTTTTTGGGACTTACTACCACATGAATAATTCTTCGTTATCTAAAAAAATATAGTTAGTTACCCAGTATGTTACTGGAAAAAATAAACCTCTACGCTTGTCACTACGTCAAAAGAGTAGTCAGAGGGTGTTTTATGACAACTAATATGAGACAAAAAAAATAATAATATAATTCCTTAACGTTTCAAAAAAACACCTCTGACTAATCTTTTAATGTAAAGTCACAAGCGCAGAGGTTTATTTTTCCAGTAACATACTGGGTAACTAACTATATTTTTTGGATAACGAGGAATTATTCATGTGGTAGTAAGTTCCAAAAAAGAAAAGGGAAAAGTTTTATTTAAATAATACAACTGTTGAACGAAATGAAATTTATCCTTACATTAAGTGGTAAATTTAATAGATCGCAATATTAAATCAAGAAAGAAAAGTCGACATCAAATATTTATTGATTTAAGTACTTCGTCAGTTTTGTTTAAATAATACAGTTGTTGCATATCTTACATTAAGTGTTAAATGTAACAGATCGCAATAATCTCTACTTTTGAACTGAATAAATGAAATCTTAGATTTAGTATGTTAGTATTGAATATTGTTCAAAACTTCCTCTCAGCTGAAGTAGAACCATTATTCTAAAGTTAATAATTAGTTATCATTAAAAGAAGGAGACTAAGATAATGACTTTTAAGAATAACGTTTTCCTTATCGAAAAATATCTATTCTTGCGGATATATGAGTACAATAATGTCTTAATTTAAGAATAGTAGTCTTAAAAATAGTTTAGATATTTTTCCGTGCACGTATGCTAATATAGTGAATTTGTTTATTTGAAAATATTCATATTAAATCAATCATGAATCAATCGAAAAGAAAACATTTAACTCGAGACGAACGTCAGTTATTTCATCCCTGAGAAAGGAAATGGTGGATCCTTGTTAGCTGTTCGAACATCATCGAACAGCTGAGCTGTGTGGAATTTCAAAGAGTTATTATAAATTGTATCATACTGTTTGAGTATCGCTGACAATTGAATCAAATAACATTATTTATGACTTTGACTCTTTAAGATGAAAGTTGCAACTTTACAACGCCAGCGGTCGGACTATAACTGTCGTGCGGCCAATAATGCACACTGCGCGCGATACTTCAATGTAGGTACTATGTTTAATACTTTAATACATAATAGTGTATATCCGGCTCGGTGGAGTACTTGGCTAGAGCGCATGATGTCAAGAAATCATTCTATTGTGGCTGTGGGTTTGAATCTGGCACTGTTACGTCGGTGGAGATAGTTGTATGTCCACGTTTTTCTAAGTGTAAAGTAGAATTATAGAAGAAATGACGCTCTGTTAAACTGGCCACCACGTTCGCCTGACATAACGCTTTGAGTTTATTTTTATGATGTGTTTTAAAAAAACATTGTGTATTTCGCTTCGATACATAGAAGAAGATTTGTGGAGATATGTTCAAAATGCCCCAAATTCTCTAAAAAATAATGTTGAAATGTTGCAAATAATGGAGTTTAACTTTTATTGTCCTACTAGTCTGTTATTTTGAGATACATTAAATGAGAAATAACGCCCTAGGGCGTTATAAATATCCATTTAATATTCATAACGCCCTGGGGCATTATAAATCTATAACGCCACATTTTCACTACAACACAATACAAAACAACTAAATGGTGGCGTTATTGACAAACAAAATGTGTTGCATACTTACGGTGTTTATAAACAATTTTGATTATTACTTTCTTTTAAATGAAATCGTCCTGAACATAATAGACGTCAAATTAATCAATCGTAAATATCAAAGAATTTTCGAATTAAACAAATTAGTAGGATATTAAACGTTGAAGGCACCACGAGTGTTATAGGATAATGACGCCCTCAGTCTACGTATATCCCCTTGGACCAGCAGCCCTTGAGAAGTACATCGATCCAGGTGCATTATTATCATTATAAAACCTTGATACCTTAATAACTATAACGCCGAATTAATTTTCACCATTAGCGCCATACTGACGCCCAAAAATATTACTTAAAGAAACATCTACGGCTAGTACAAACATTTAACAGTTGATAACATTCTAATGTTATTTAATAAAATAACAATTTTCACAGAACTATGTCCCACGATGGCAACTTACGGAAGAAGAGAAGGTTTTATATTAATAATAATATGCACTCGGAATTAAGGATGGAGATATCATCTACAAATCAGTATGCACGGCAAGATATAAAGCAGGGGCCCTACGGTCTGAAATGGCTCGCCCAGTCATTTCAAGTAATAATGTGCCTACACGAATCACGCGTTGTAGGACTGGAGTCGCTCTGACGGTTTAACTCGTTTGGTGTCGGGTCGACTAGTGTAGAATTATGGCGGCTTGGATCAGCTCGTCCTCAATCGGTTAACGCAAGTCTGTTATTATAAACGCATTTTTCAAATTTTGAATTTGTAAAAACAACATCCCTCAAGAAGCCATGGCAGATCACAGTCTACGTGAACATCATGGTTCGTTGTCTTCACAAGCCATTCCGCACTTTGTGGTATAGAGCGAGAGTTGTTTCAAGTCGAACAGGCGTTTAAAGGAAAGCAAATAAAGTGTATGAATTATACCCTTTCCCCCTGTAGTGAAAACCTTCATCCATCAATACTTCACATAAGAAATATACATGTACATCATTTACTTTCCTGTAACGCCTGTTCGAGTTGATTCAGCGCTCACCGTATTTGAATTCCTATAGTGTTTTCGTAAAATCTGTAGAGTAAACAAAAAATTGGTTATTTATCAAAATGAAAGAGCATTTATTTAAACACAGGGGGGCTATTTAAATACAGGAGGTTATTCTTAATGAAATTATTTCATCTTTATTATTATATTATTATTTCCTACGAATGCAGGCCATTGAATCCGCATTCATTTATTTACTCTACAGAATTTACGAAAACACTATAATAGAAAACTGTCCGTATCTTTGGGGTCTGAGGATAATTTCTATTTATCTTAATTATTATTTAATAAATGTTATAAGCATGGTGGCTGATTTTCAAGAGTGAAAATTATATGTCGAAAAAAAAAAATTACAATAAAAGCAACTTCAATATTAAGCAAGTAAACAAATTTTTAGGGTAATGGATTTTAGTTTCATGAGGTGTATAATTTATCAAACTAGGCAACCACATGGCGTGACGGAAATAGTTGCGTGAATTTTCCTTGCGATAAATAAGCTATCATTTATGTATGGGACAATGGCCTAAAAATACAATTCGTGGTTACTTTCGAGGGACTATGCCAGTATAGAAATTGGGGTATCTACTAGGAAAAAAATATAAATGACCGAAGGAAACTCTGATATTTTAGTTTTTCGAATGATGAAAGATCCCGGGAGTTGGTAAACTCGCTGAATGGTTCATACATTCAAACAAAGTGCATAAAAAAAATTTCACATTAAATGATTTGAAACGGGCGAGTCACCTTACATCAGCGCATGCTCCGATGTTAGATGAGGATACAAAAATGTTTACTGTCTCTAAATACGAGTATAAAAAAGTTGTGTCTTCAAGGACTCACTGTCTCATCAACGCAGAGATTAAACCGCCCACTAAGAAGGGATCTTTTCGAAAAGTCTCTCTAAATTGAATTGGAGGGGTTAATTGTTCCTCCCAAGCTCTTCCAGCTACAACGTGAAATTTGGTACTCTACTCTAAAAATGGGGGTTTCAAAATGGATCTCCTAAACCATTAAACCATTCATGGCATCACGTAATATTTTATAGTTCTTGTGAATAGTTATTAAAGCGGTTTCAACGAAAATATCCTCGAATTTTGTCTGGCTTTCTTAATAGCTGAAGTCTGTTAAAATTGAATTGTATTATCACAGCTTTTATTTGTTGTAAATATTCAGCATAATAAAAAGCTTTATTCAACCATGTTCCCCAACGTGTAAGAATCGACTGCGGTGATGTGTTGACGAGATGACAGATTGTAAAAAAAAATCTATTGTAAATGTTATAGTACACGTACTGGACCCTTTTAAACCGACATTTCCACTGTTACTAGGTAACAAAAGACTGAGTGTACTGGCAAAACAATTACGGGGGTGGTGCTGGAGACGTTGAAAAATTTGGCTTGTCAACAAGTCAAGTGTTGATGTTTTTGACCGATGATGCCGCGACAATGCGTTTGGTAGGCCGTTCTCTTCAAGAACGCGGTTATAGGTTAGTACATGTTACGTGTAAAGTCTATGCTTTACATCTTATTGCAGAAACTATTCGACAAGGTTTTCAAGAGCTAGATGCATTAATAGCACGTACAAAAAAGTATTTCTTAAATCTCCTAAACATCTTCGTGCATTTCACGGCAAGTGTCCGGGATTCCTGAACCACCATAGCCAATTCTTACAGATTAGGGAACATACTACAATTCAATCCTGACGAAGTTGCAGCTATTAAGGAAAGCCAGACAAAATTCTAAGATGTTTTCGTTGAAACGGCTTTAAAAACTATTTACAAGATTACATAACGCCATAAAAAACTTACAAAACAGTGCGTTGTCGTTAGCGGAGTCATTGCAAATAGTGGACGTAGTAAATCGACTGCTATACGATATAGGTGACGCATAAAATTAGCGTGTTAGAGAAAAGTTTGCACGTGTGTTAAAGCAAAACACCGGTTTTACCAGATTAAGACAAATTTCTGATGGTACTGATGGTGCATCTCCAGATCTGTTACGTGCGTTCAAAGACTATTTTACGTATACCTGTATTATATCAATTGATGTCGAACGGTCGTTCTCAAAATATAAGTATATTTTTTCACCACAGTGAACATCACTCACGGAGATAACCATAGAAACATACCAGATGCAGCAAAGTTTTTACAGATCTTTTCCAGTTTGTAATAACCAAGTTAGTTCATCAAGCTAGTTAAGAGGGTAAGTTGTGCATACATTGTTATAAATTGTAACAGTTTATTACCTTTGTTACTAGTTAATTTCTTTTATTACGCTTATTATGATGCGTCTATGTCCCGCCGCACATTTCCGCCAGCTTTAGCCATGGTAGTCAGTTACGTTTTGTATCTAGGGGATTGCACGATTTTGACCAAACGCTTCCATGAACATCCCAGGTTCTTGATAAGTTATCCTACACACACACACCCACAGCAAACTGTTTTCAAAAGGTTACGCCTTCTGTTGATCGGTACAAGTGGCATCTTGTATCTTGTACGATTTTATGTCAGATATTATTTCTATTCAATAATCCTTAATAAAACGATTTTTCTAAAATCTCAATTAAATGTTAAATATAAGTAAAATTAATAGTTAAAAGATACACAACTGAGTATTTCGCTACGGTCCTGACAGAACTGGCGTACTATTTAAAATGTTAGCTTTTACACGTCTAATAAATAAATTGTAGAGTTGCGGTTGGTTTCCACATGAAGAAAAATGAATGTTAGTTACAAATCCGCTTTAAAAGACCATCACTAAATGCTGAATATTTCAGTGGATAGCGGGGAAAGCCGATTATTAATTCATCGGGTTTTTCGGCAGTCGTTATTGAACCATTATAATTTAATTGGCGATTTTGTTGAGGATACCACTAAAACGGATTAATAAAACATGACAATATGATTAAACGTATTAAATTAAGAACTCATGAATTGAACAATTTTATTAATTTTAATATATAGGCAGATAGAATATTATACGGAAATTTTTAGCTGCGAAATACCAATGTCTTTTATTTATGACAGGCCTACTTGCCTAGTAAAATAAGTAGCTACTACTAGAAGTAGCTATCGACATATCCATGCTCGAGATTCAGAGTTTCCATCAATCGTTCAGAATTCATAATCATGATTTTCCTTGATTAAAAGTAAACATTTTCACGGTAAATCAAAAATCAAGGCAATATTGTCACACAGTATTTAGCCAGTAAATGGGTAAGAGATACCCAATTGAAAGATTCGTGAAGAATAATATTCAGGGTTGTTATCGGAAATTTTTAAATCGTACCAACTTTTGTACAAAATTGTACTAGAAAACAAAAAATTGTACTAGAATGCTTTTTTGGAAGCGTTCTTGCATGAAATAAAAAAAAAAACAGTGTGAACCGAGGCTCACTTGCAAAACCAACTTGAAAGAACACGTATTGTTTTCCTATAAAAAAACAGTTGAACTTAATTATTCTGGTGACAAGCAGAATACAATTATGTTACAGAAGGGACAAAGGTTCGTAGAACATCCAAAAAAAGACACAGCAGAAAGAAATGGTTCTAAAATAATTTCGTAATCAAAACGAGTATTTCTGCTTTACGAACTCCTTGAAACATATTTACTAACAATTAATGCTGATTGCTGATTAGTTGTATACAATTTTTCTGTTCCATGATTGGTTAAACTAAACTGTTTGCTTACATTAAGAGCACGAAAAAGTGACCCAAAGACAAGTGAATCATGTTTTCAAGTCGAGCCATTAGTTCTTCATTTGTTTATTGAAATAATGCATAGAGAACAAATTATGATAACGTACTAGATTTTCGAAAGAGGTTCCGATGTACTAAAAATTATTAAAATGTATTGATTCTAGTACAATTGTATTAGAAATCAAAACCCTGGTAATTAAAGTTAACGGCAGTAGTAGCTTTTACCTTGAAAACGTATTTATGAATGGGCAAATCCGTACACTATTCAGTGTGGCCGCAGTCAGTTTGTATTGTAAAATTGAATTGAAAATTGAATTTTGCTTATACTAGTGCCAATTAAATGGAGTCAGGAAAGGAATGCGTGCACGTGCCGCTTCACTATTAAGAGCCCCAAGTAGCATTCCTTTAGGTTAGGTTAGGTTTGTTGTGAGTGGGTCTTAGTAGACCCTCCACTGCAGCCATCAGCAGGCCTATTGTGGCTCACGCCTAATTATATTTCACCCAATAAGTTCAGTCTCTTAATGAAACTGATAACTTTATTGGGTGAGAATGTGTCCAAGATCCTCTGGCAGCAGTTGCCCTTTGCCAAATATTGAGAATCGGATCCTCTCCACAGCGGGACAGGTGCATAAGATGTGGTCTGCCTTCTCATCATCCTCCAGGCATAGACGGCACTCGGCGTTTTCCGCTAGGCCGAGTTTATGCAGATGATAGTTTAGTCGGCAGTGCCCGGTATATAAGCCTGTTAGAGTTTTCAGGTTTACCCTGTTTAACTCTAAAAGTTTCTTAGCTCTTGATTTCAAAGGGTATTTTATAAACGCCTTCGAATGAACTAATCCTGGTAACTCTTGCCAATATTGGAGAGTTTGCCTTTCAGCCCAGGTTGAGATAGCCATCTTGGCAGTACTTGAGGATATGCCAAGTCTTGGTTCTGGTCCGATGAATCGTGATCCCGCTCCTTCTCTGGATAAGGAGTCCGCTATTTCGTTACCTTCCATACCAGAGTGGCCGGGTATCCAGACCAGAGTCACTTTGTTGTTCTTGCTCAAATGATTTAGAGCTTTCTGACAGTTCCATACCGTTTTGGAGTTACACCGGTAGGAGCCAAGAGCTTTTATAGCTGCTTGGCTATCTGAGAAAATTTTTATTGATCTGCGTGTAAGATGCATATATTCCAGCCTTCGTACACACAGTTCAATGGCATGAACCTCAGCCTGAAAAACAGTTGCATGAGTACCTAGGTTTAAGACTATCCTCACCCTTGGTCTGTAGCTGTGTACTCCGGCTCCTGTTCCCTCGGGAGTTTTGGAGCCATCTGTAAACCAACAACTGTCTGCCTTCAGTAGGTCGGCTTTATTCCGATCCCACTCATCTCTTTCTGGAGAAAGGATGTTGAAGGTCAGCTCGTAGTTGGTCATGGTAGGCATAGTATCCGAGGGCATTCCCAGGATGCTGTGATTCTCTATGTCATCTAACAACCTGTTCCGTTCCATGATACTAGTCTGCGGCATATTAATGGCCGCTTGTTGCAGTCTGTAGGTTGCCCACCTGGCCTCTCTCTCCAGATATATATGAAGAGGGGGTAAATCCTGGAGAATTTCCATTGCAGCTGTCGGTGTGGTGCTACTTGCTCCCGTAACGGTCATGCATGCTATTCTCTGCAGTCCAGAGAGTTTGTATTTGGCCGTCCGTTGTAATCCTTTCGGCCACCAAACAATGGATCCGTATGTTATCATTGGTCTGATGACCGTGATATAGATCCAGTAAATTTGTTGGGGACCCATGCCCCAGGATTTGCCACAAATACGACGGCATGTTCATAAGGACAGATTTGCTTTGTGGATTACCTTTTCCAGATGGGAGTTCCAATTAAGTGATTTATCCAGAGTGATTCCTAGATATTTCACCTCCTCAGCAAATGGAATAGTTTCACCCATTAAAGTGGGAGGTCTTAAGTCCTCCAGCTTCCTTTTCCGGGTGAATGGTACTATTACTGTTTTTTAAGGGTTTACAGACATCTGTTCCCTGTCACACCAGTTACTCACTGCATCCAGTGTCTCTTTAAGGGTATTTGATATTACTCCTTCAGAGTTTCCTCTGACTAGTATGACTAGATCATCTGCATATGCTAGAACCTCAACCTCCCACAGTGTGAGAATAGCCAGTAGGTCGTCCACAAGAAGTGACCACAAAAGGGGGAGAGAACCCCACCCTGCGGACACCCTCTCGTGGCTCTAAACCTAACTGTTTCTCCCTGTAGAGACGTGGTTATGGTTCTGTTTGATAGCATAGCACGGATCCAGTCGCCTATAGTAGGCTCAATTCCTCTGGCAGTCACTGCTGCATATAAGGAGTCGGGCAGTGTATTATTAAATGCTCCCTCAATGTCGAGAAAGGCTCCCACCGCAATTTCCTTCATTTGAAGGGATTGGGTGATTTTCTCGACTAGGTTATTGAGTGCTAGTTCTGTTGATTTTCCTGTCTGATAGGCGTACTGATGGATATTGAGGGGGGTGATGATTCAGGATGTTCCCCCTGATATATCCGTCCAGCACCTTCTCCAGGCCTTTCAACAGAAAAGATGTCAGGCTAATTGGTCTAAGCGATTTAGGGCTTGGTTCTTTCCTACCCATTTTTGGTATATATACTACCTTAACCGCCGACCAACTGGATGGGATATAGTTCCATACCAGACTGGCTCTGAATAGTTTAATGAGGAGTGGGAGCAATATTTCCAGTCCATTTTGTAGTAGAGCTGGAAAAACTCCATCCTCTCCTGGCGATTTGAATGGTTGGAATGATCTGATGGCCCACTCAATTGCCGCTATTGTGATCACCTCTTTAGCCGTCAGCCAGTCATTTTTATCAGGTCGTTTTAATCGGCCTTCTGATGGTGACGGCTGTTGGTCATCCGCATCAAGCACCCTGGGAAGTGGTTTTGTGCTAGAAGCTGTAAGTTTTCCTTTCCAGAGTCCGTATATGACTACACTTATTGGAACTAGTATAGTATGTATGTATTTGCAACAGAAAACGTTGTCATATAACAACAATGATTTATTTCTCTTGCAAATTATAAACTCCAAAAAAAATGAACATAACCTCAAATGATAAGTCATATTTTTGCATACGGACTAAATTGTATCTGTTAGCTGTTCTGGGAATTATGAAGCACATTCGATTATGTTTGATGGCATCGTAAAAAGTACATTACGTAATCTTCTTTATTACCTTCCTAGTCAAATCTCTCGGCGCCTCTACTATGGTAGGAGAAATAGGATGGTCAAAAATTATTAAAACAATTTTTTTGGAACATCTGGATGCACTAACAGCTCCCTACTTATGAACAGTAAAAATATCAAAAATGCTGATTATATTTTATTAGCTTTTCTTGCTCATAAAAAAAATGTACGTTAATTATTCAGAAACCTTAAGGATCATGAAGTAAGCAAACAACTTCATTATTAAATTTTCTGTACCGAGTACACAACGGCAACGGAAATATTTAATTTTAAACAAAAAACTCCAGCGCACTAGCTTTGCCTTTCTCAATATTACTTTCCGTTTTTTTTGTAAACATAATAAAGGTTATTAATTCGGTAACCTTGCGAAATCTACAAAAAAATTTAATTTGCATTAGATATGCTCGGCTTAGCATTTTAACATATTTCACGACATCGACTGTGGCTCAATTACTTGGCAGTGTAATAAACTTTTTTCATGCATGTACGCTAAAAGATCACATCTGTGTGAAATATTTTTTTTTGCCCCTTACGCGCAACAAGAAAGGACTGTTTTGTAAGAGATATTTAACTTCTTTCTGCAAAAAGTTTCTTTTAATAACAATAGCACATGCTTTCAGTTAAGAAGACAGGTTCGGGCTCTATAATAATATGTGTTGGACAGTCACCGTCATATTATCGTATCGTAACAATATTCTTTTTTAGTGGAAAAATATACCTAATCATTTTTAATACAGTGTCATACTCACAGATCTAGGTTATTGTTTTAAGTTACTTACGTCTGACTATAACAGTTGAAATGATTGTTGCACCCAGTACGTACCTGAAACAAAAATTATATGAATACTTTCAAGTTATTAATAGACCAATCAAATTAAGTAAAAAATCAGGCCCATTTTCACGATAATTTCCAACCATTCCCGACCAATACCATTCGATTCAGTTTTTTTTTTGAATTCTCATGGTCAATTTTGCCGTAAGTTATATGAGCAAGAATTTAATTTATAAACAATTAAAGTTGTGAAAATGATGAAAATCGATGTTTCTAAATATTCAACTTCACACGCTGCGAAAAAAGGCAACAGACAGAGAAAAATTGCTCAGAACATTTTTTATAGAGCGTTAAATTCTCTTCAAAAAAAGTCCACGACGGCATATCTCTACGATGAATAGTTAAGGCGTTACAATGAGTTAAATGATTATTATTTTTCTACTGCGTACTGGTCAGCTGTATACGTTGTAAAAATAAGAAAATTATGAAAGATTTACAGCAAGTCTACTTTAAAATGTTCTGCGCAGACGGCCATTACGCGGCGTACGAGTCTGTTGATAGTGCATGCGCTGACTGATATACAGCAGAAAAATAACACCGGCACACACAAAAAAAGTTGTTTGTAAATTTGACGCCACCTACCTCCCGACATGTATTTCGACCCGCTGAATCCGAATTTGAAGTCAGTTTGGACCGTACACCCCCTCAAATATCGAGTAAATTGAAAAACCGTAAAAAATAGCGAAAATTGGGTGTTTCGGTAATAAAAAAAATTCTGTGGATCTAAACCAAGCCTAATTTTTATGTATTTTCGATCCGCTGAATACGAATCTAAAGTATATTTAGACCATAAGCAGTTTTAAATCTAAGTAAATTGTAAAACCCTCGAAAATTGCTAAAAATGGCAAAAAATTGTGATTTATTTGATGAAAAAAATTTTGTAGACCCGACGTAATTTTTTATAGATTTTACAATTTTTCACATTTTCAGATTCTAAACTTGTATTTTATGCATAAAAAATACAAGAAACGTATTTAATAGTGTTTCATAGATTTTTTTCAATTTTTTTCAACTGCAATTTTTTGCTATTTTATCGGTTTTTGCGATTTTTTGAGATTTTGAGGGATTAATGGGCCAAATATATTTCAGATTCGGATTCAGCAGATCAAATTACATAAAAAATCCTCTTCGATCCGGGTCTACAAAATTTTTTTCATCAACATAATCACAATTTTTTGCCATTTTTAGCAATTTTCGAGGGTTTTTTACAATTTACTTAGATTTAAAACAGCTTATGGTCTAAATATACTTTAGATTCGTGTTCAGCGGATCGAAATACATAAAAATTAGGCTTGGTTTAGATCCACAAATTTTTTTTATTACCGAAACACCCAATTTTCGCTATTTTTTACGGTTTTTCAATTTACTCGATATTTGAGGGTGTACGGTCCAAACTGACTTCAAATTCGGATTCAGCGGGTCGAAACACATGTCGGGAGGTAGGTGGCGTCAAATGTACAAACAATTTTTTTTTTGTGTGCCGGTGTAATAAATATTTAACTCATTGTAACGCCTTAAGTATTCATCGTAGAGATATGCCGTCGCGGACTTTTTTTAAGGGAATTTAACGCTCTATAAAAAATGTTCTGAGCAATTTTTCTCTATCTGTTGCCGGTTTCGCAGCGTTTGAAGTTGAATATTCAGAAACATCGATTTTCACAACTTTAATTGTTTATAAATTAAATTCTTGCTCATATAACGCACGGCAAAATTGACCATGAGAATTCAAAAAACATACTGAATCGAATGGTATTGGTAGAAAATGGTTGAAAATTATCGTTTTGAAAAACCCTTAATTTGACTGGTCTATAAAGAGAGTTTAACATTTACTAACGTAAGTATCAATATAGGCCAGTCATTTTAAACTAAAACAGGGTAAATATTCGGAAAAATTTGCAGAGAAACGATTCTTGGATAAGTATTATATACGAAAATACCATTGTGAAAATAATAATCAACTTGTAGTTATTTAATTCAAGTTGATTATTATTTTCACAATGGTATTTCGTCAGTTTAGTGTTCAAGAAAGTAGTGTCATGCTTCAAATATACTTGTTCAACATTAAACTGATGGAATACCATTGTGAAAATAATAATCAACTTGATGAAATAACTACAAAAAGCACAATAAGCTCTGCGTCACACTGACGTGCCTAATTATTGTTTGTTTATATGGCTTATTCTCTGCAAAAGCGTAAATATGCAGTCCCAATGGATTTATGGCATTTGATTTGTGTCTAGATTAATTTTTCTGTGCCGATCTATTGCAGAAATATTTGTTTTATAATAAGAAAAAATGTTATGAGCCAAAAATCGAAAAATGTATTTTTCTTTTTTAATTTTTGAAAATGTGTAGTGCCACCCACTTCACTATGTTCCAATTCGCAGATACTTCGTATAATACGAGTTAATCCTTTAATCCACATCTACATAAAAATTGATCAAATTTACATTAAGGTAACTCAATCAACAATAAAAAAAACGTACTTATTGCAGTAAAAACCTGCAAACATTTTTTTTAATAATTTAATAGGTCACCTGGTTCCTTCGTCACTCCCTCACAAATTCAAATAAACCGCCCAAATTGTCGTTGGTGGTGATATAGGCAACCAATTATTTCTCGGTAAACGCTAGCCAGTCATTTGTCCTTGTACTTCCACAAAGCGTGTATGTTGACCGACTTTTAAATAATTTTTATTTGTTAAAAGTTCACTGCGTTTTTTTTTTGTTCGTCACTTCCCCATTACTCGCCATTTATCTCTGGTAAGTATTTTGATTGTTATTATTTTATCAGTTTATTTATTTTTGAGGATTGTTTTTCCAGTGAAGTAACAATGGCGTTTACAGCCCTTTTATTTTTAATTTATCACTCCCTCACATTTGTTGAGTGAAGGGGTGATGATAGCTATGAGGGCGTGACAGTTTATCAATTTTTTAAATTTGCATTGGTTTTTAGATATGGCGCGAAGTAAAGAAGAGGCCAAACTAAGAAAAAAAGAATATGATAGACGAAGAAGAGAATAAATGAAAAAGGACCCAGTTAAGTTAGATGAAATAAAAGAAAAGGAGAGGCTTAAGTATCTACGGAAACATGAGAAAGGTGTTGTATCTGCTAAGCTAGTGGCTAATATGACAGAAATAGAACGTGACAGATGAAGAAAGAGTGAAGTAAAACACCGAAAATTCACCGGGAAAAGTTAAAAAGCTCAAGGGCTGTAAGTAACTTTCTTACCGAAAATTCACCACCTCCTTCTCCGTCAGTCTCAATCGATCTTGCTTCAGTAAATGGACAAGAAAATGATCTACATACTTTGTCAAGGACTATTATGCTTAGGAATAAATTAGAAGCAGAGCCTTCTACATCAAGAAAAAAAGAGGTCGAAAATGCATAGAAGAATAAAAGAACTTGAAGATAAACCAAGTACTTCGATGAAACGAGTTGAGAGATACAAGAAAATATATCAGACAATTAAGAAGAAAACACAAATAAAAACAATTAAGCCCAAATAGTCAGGTGAACAAGTTGTTAGGTAAAGAAGTAGTTTCAACAGACGTTCGAGAAAAAGTTGTTTTGGAGGAAGTTATGACAAGGCAACTAAAAGAAAATCACGAAAACGTTGGCACGGGGCATAAAAACAAAAGAAATTATCATAAGCATATGCAATCCAATATATTTAAGAAATACAGAATGGTTAATAGGGTATCCAAAGCACATTTTTAACTCCGAGATCGGTAAAAAAATGTCAAATGAATATATAGTCCAGAGGTCGACACCTAAGTAAAACAGTTAGGGAAGAAGTAATACAGTTCTTCGAAAGTGATAATGCATCCAGAATGACAACTGGAAAAAAGAATATATCACGTTTAAAAAAGAGAAGCAAAAAGACATATTTCCTTGAAACATTGCAGAAACTACATAAAACTTTTTTACGTTCAGGCACAAGTTATCAATCTTTTTGCCAATTAAAACCATTTTGAGTAGTTAAACCCAAAGTAGACGATAGAGAAACATACCGATGTACTACTACACATATAAACTTTGAATACGTAGTAACTAAGTTGCATGACAATAAGATTCGATTATCATACCGCTGATGATGTTGTTAGGCAGTTGCGTTGTGATCCCTATACTCCGGATTCCTGTTTTGGGAAAGGCAGAAATTGCATGGACAAGTATTTGAAAGTTAAGGAATTCAACGATCGTACAATTAGTTATAAAAAGTGGTTAATATCAACTGAAAAGTGTGAAGTGAAAGGAAAAGCTACCTAATACGAAAGTCAATCAAGGAACATGTAATTACTTACCACTCTCGTAAATCTCTTTCATACCCTGGAGAATTCTCTGGAGAAATTCATGAGTCATGTAGGAACTATTCCTCACCAGTACATGGCAATAACCCAATTAAAATGTTCACTCAAACCAAACGAGGTATTAATTTATGTAGATTTCAGCGAGAATGTTTCTTATAGGTATGGAGAAGAAATCCAGTCCTACCATTTCGGGGGATCCAGAAAACAAATAACCTTACACACTGACGTACTGTATTTAAGAAACAGTGTTGACGGCGATGTTTCAGTACATTCATTTTGAACTGTAAGCAGGAATCTTTGTCCCGATCCTATATTTGGATACATATGAAATCAGTGTTTAAATGGATCGAAGAAATGAGAGGTGGCGAAGTAAATGTATTTCAGTTTCTTAGTGAAATTCCACTAAATCTAAGTTAAAATTACGTTGCATGCCACTGTAAATAAAGCCACCTACGCACCGTTTATAGTTTTCTGACGAAATATGACTATTAATATTTGTGTTGCATGACCACGAAATTGCTTTGTTACATCAAGTGCAATACAATTGTCTACCATCAAATTGTAAATCGGCGAATCCAAGAATTTACTGTAGCTTCCGTTGGTTTAGCACGTTGTGGCATTTTAACTGCGCATTTTTAATACCTATATCCGAATGTATCCACGTTATGCAATATACTGTTTGATCGTGTTATATGTTTTCTCCACTCCAAGCTAGGGCCGGCCGTTGGCTTTCAGTAACGTGAATTACCAATATACTGTAATTTAAAAGAATCTATTACGCTTATATTTTAATTTAATATAGTGCATTCCCTGACAAAACAAGGTTACCATGAACAGCAACAAATTAAATAAAATGCACTTAATATGTTTTTGCAGTTTGGGAATGTTTCAGTAGGTATTTGCAATATATTATATTATATCTGTAAAAGCCATCCCTGGGAACCGATCGGTAAATCCCACGTATGCTGATGACCAAAGAAAAACTTGGTAACGGACCCTGTAATTTGGTTTTTGGTTCATATTAATAACTTTAAAAATAAAAGAGATATCAGATCGAATTGTTATCAAGACAAAATGACCACACTGTGCATACATTCAATCTGTGCTATGAGCAGAGAGCATGTGACATCACGCCGCTAGCCTCTGTCTTGGGAACGTTTTCTAGTCTCGTTGCGGTGGAAAAAGTTCATCTGCAAATAAATTTCTGAAAAAAATTAAATTAATTTTTTTTTATCGTGACTTTTAATGCTGATAAATCTATAATTTTCAGCTGAATTCAAAAGTTTGTGGACAGACTTATTAGGAAATATGCAATGCATGGTTGTTTTAATTCACCATAAACGATAATTTAGTTTAATTACATAACTAAATCCAAATTTTGAGACCCAATGTTAGCCAAGATTTTGTTCCAAGGGTGTACAATTTAGCTACACTCTAGAATGAAAATCAAATCGATGTTTTACTACCACTACCTCCCTAAATGCGCCACTGTTGTGCCCCCTTCCCTCTGGCCAAATCCTAAATCCGCCACTGCGGTGTCCCACTCTTTCCAAAAACAACCTGTATATTTCGGGAATATTTCGTAAAAATGAAATGAAAGAGAGTCCACTTGACCTTACACACATGTAAATGACTTTATTATTATTATTCATCAGTCATCAGTCGGACCATCTAAAACCAGGAAATTATATATTTTACCATCTTTTACAAGCACCGTGTTATTTGATTATAAACAATTTATCTAACAATATTTTCTCAGAATTGAATGTCACGTTCATATCTAAACTAAAGAACACGAGAAACAGTATGATATTGGTACTTTATAACGGTTTCGTATCGCATCAACTTTACATTTCACGTTGTAACTTTAGATTTTTACGAGACAGAGAAGCAGCCGTTCGGAATTGTACTCATAAGCGTGGAAAAATAACACAGGAGTTTCATTGTTAACATGCAAAACATAAAGATGTCCTCTCTTTGTGCTCGCCAGTAACAGGATTTGGTGAATGAGAGCAATTTATAATAATGTTTTAATACGTTTTTTTTAACATGAGTGTAAAGCTGGTAATACATAATCCTTTTATAGCTGCTAATTTTCACCGAAGTACTTTATAATAATATTTTTGTAACGCCATATCCTAAAATGACATTTATTGGACAGTTTCAATGAATCAGAACAATGTCATTATTGAGAAGTGAAAAATAAAGAAAAAAATTTTATTTTATTTATTTTATTTCAGTGTGAAATAAAACTTAACAGTCAACAAACAACAAATTAAAGTTCTTCCACCAAACATTTATTAATTATTAACAAATTTCAAGAACAATTTTATTTATAATTTAACGAAAATTTATATGAATAGTACTGTTACTAGCATTATTTATATTTATTCCTGGAATTATAGGTTCAGATGTGAGAAAAATATTTGATTCATTTATATTAATATGGTGGTTGGTCTGATCTTCACCAACGACTACATCGGCAGACACAGTCATTTTTGAAAATATCTGTTTTGAAATTTCCTTTTTGTTCTGGATGCTATCTTCTATATATCCCTCAGCAACTGTTGAGGATTTCCATCCCCCATGACGTTTTAAGGTAAGAATATCAGCTTCAGAACCAGCTAATAGTGATGCCGAAGATCTCCTAAAGCTGTGACCCGCATATTGCTCAGGATTAGATAAGTTAAAGATATTTAGCTATAATACTTGGTATTTTTGAAAATGTATTAATACCAACTCGTTGGACCGTACGTTTTTCTCCTCGATATTGAAGAAAAACCCCTTTGTGATTCACATAAGTAGGGCGAATAGCTGCATATTTATCATAAATATTTAGTGGATTAACTGACTCACCAATTACCGTAAAAGTCCTTTCAATGGCCAGCCAAGCCCATTATTAATACAACTTTCAACATTAAAAACTTTTCATCTGGTGTTTCTAGTAAAAAAAACGTTCGACATCTATGTCAAAAACTTTAAATTTCTTCGCCCTATGGATTGTTTTTCCAAAAAAGCTTTTACTTTTTGATAATTGGATACATCTACAATTCTTTACATTCAAAATTGCTTTAAGCATCGAAAACTTGGACTAGAGACTTGAACATTTTAAAGTTTTTGTTTTTTCAGATAGACAAGTCAAAAGAACAAACTCAGATATGTTACTCACAGTTTTCTGCTTACACCAGTGCATAAATAGATCATATTCTTTTTCATACAATTTCCTAGATTTCGCTGGTAATAAATCTAAAGTTACAGCAATTACTTGCTCCCTGATTTTCGGAGGAGTAGCAGGAATAAAATATTCCTCACTATCACTCATTTTGTTCCAAATAATAATTATTGTAAAGCAGAATGTGTCAATTGAGACGTTTAAATCGTTCAATATTTAGTTGTATTATTATTAGTTTCTATAGAAACAGCAATAGAATTTAGTCATTACGACAAGGTAACTTTGTCAATTTGCTGTATTTTTACAAAATTATACCATTTTAGTCACTTGTTATATAAAATACTATTTATTAACTGCTTTCCTTTTCGCAAAATAATAACAAAATATTTCTGTGGCTATTAAGCTTTTAGAAAACACACATACATACTGTTAGACGCCAATCTAAAAATACCCTTATAGAGGCCCATAAACGTGAATACATTTAAAACTCGATTTTGCCGGTTGACTGTACTCGTAGATATGTGGTTGGAAAAAATAGATTTTCCTTGGTATCTCTGAAATGCGTTTTTGTAGGAAATTCGATGTGAGCAATAAATATTTATTCAGAGACACTTAGTCTGGTTTTAGTTTTTTTCGAATCCAACAGGGGTGTCCTGGTGGATGTTTCCTCCCAAAAATGATACGCCACCGAGTTTTCGGAATTTTAATGTTCTTTTTTTATAAATCACTATTTGAAATTGTATAAAGAAGATCACTTGAGTCTTTCTTGTACGAAGAGTCGGTTTTGGTGTAAATAGGTCGTTGGGGTGTATAAAATACAGTGGTAGGGAACGGCATTAAGTGTTTAATTTAAATTTAATCGTATTTTAAATCCAACAGGGAAGAATTAATCAAAACAACACTATCATCAATGATGCAAACCGTTTATCTGCACTTTTTTAAATATCAATATTGCTAAAACATTTATATAAGGGGTGTTCAATAAGAGCACAATATTTCAAGGTTCAATAAAACATGGTTTTCTGTAGCAAAGTATTGAAATATTTATTGTTATAATGTAGATATTTGGGAGTTATGTATGATGAAACAACACATCTAGTAAATTTTGGCGAACTTTTTTAATAACGGTGTATACATGTGGCGGGATTTCGTTAATATAGCGTCTAATTTCGGCCTTCAATGCCTCGATGGTCGCGGGATTGTTGGCATAAACCTGTGACTTCAGATAACCCCACAGCCAAAAGTCCAAAGGTGTTATATCGCAAGTGCGCGGTGGCCAATTATGGTCATAAAACCGAGAGATGACACGACCAGGAAAAGACTCGTGCAAGACCGTCAATGTTTCACGGGCGGGTATGGCAAGTGGCACCGTCCCGCTGAACCACATATCGTCAAGAGCAATATCTTCCAACTGAGGCACAAAAAACTGGGTTATCATAGCACGATAACGTTCGCCATTCACCATTAACTGCGTTACTTGCCTCGTCTTCAATGAAAAACGGCCCAATGAACCCTCCAGACCACAATGCATACCAAACAGTGATACGTTTTGGATGCATTGTTTTCTCATGAATTCGTGGATTTTCTGAGCTCCAAATGCGGCAGTTTTGCCTATTAACGAAGCCATCGAGGGGAAAATGGGCCTCATCACTGAAAATCGGCATTCACTTCTTGTTATTCAAGGATCCAATTGGTGAACTCTCTTCGCCGTACATGCTGTTGACAGAAGTTGTTGAGTCAATTGGACTTCGTAGGCATGGAGATGCAAATCTTTAGTGAGAATACGCTGGGGAGTGGCTCTCTCGGCCACGCTCTCGCGAACTGTCGTGATGTTTTGTTCTGAACGATCTCTACAAGCTCGTGTCGTGTGTTTCACATCACTAACCGAACCAGTACTTTCGAATTTTTGGATTATTCTTTTCACAGTAGATGAATGAGGAACATTATTTCGAGCGAAAATTGGACGCACTTTACGAATCGTGGTAATCAAACCATTTTGATAATAATGTTTAACAATCAGGACGCCCTGTTCTATCCCATGTCTCCTATCGACCTGGCATGTCATAATCTTGTGACATCATAAGAGCCAAAGTGGCGCGTAATTCAAATCTTGCGCTCTTATTGAAACACCTTTTGTTTTTTAAATCATCACAATGTATCTTCGAATCGAAGCAATTAAGGTCAAAATTTCACTAGAGCGTTCGTCTCAAAATTGGTTTAGGAATCATCTCCTGAATTTTCTCAATATGCTTAAGGATCACCTTGTACACATGATGTTTTTAAATTACATGTAAATTGTTTAACCGCCTATTCCTTACTTAAAAATAAAACAATTAGTTTCTATCTGTTTAAAATCGCTTAATAACGAAGCTGGAGGCACCCTAATGTGACACCTAAAAAAGTAGTTTTTTTTAATTATTTCGGAAACGACTAAACGTTTTTTTTTTAAATTGGGCATATACAATTAAATAATAGAAATGCCTGAAATACTACAATTTTATCAAATTCAGTTAACTCCAAATACATTTTCTGGCCCCCACAAATAACACTCTTAATTAGAAAACGCGAAAAATCCTCCATTTATAAACAGAACGAATCAACATCTGACTTGTTCCCCTTTTATAAAATTTTGATTTGATTTACTGTCTTTGACGAAATGTAAGAAATCTGTAACTCAGCATTTAGTAAATTATCAGGATACTTACATTTAACAATCAAATCGGTTTATGAAAATATGACATGACAGACTATCAATTCAATCACGATTTGTTTCTTTATAGTTTTCGTTACTGTCGATTACAATAATGGCAGTTATATGGATATTTATCCCCTGAATAGGTTTAATTAATAGAATTAATTCGTATATTCTAATATAGTCTTATTAAACATTAACAATTTTCAAACCTGTTGTGATAATTTCTACATGGAAAATGTTTAAATTACCAATTTAACTTCAGGGAATACCAAATGCTATAAGAACACTGTCCTATGGCGCGATATCATAGGCCACAATATCTCCGGGTGGTGAACGGTACGCTACCAAGTTCATGGATTAATTAAGTATGGATTGTTGTTTCCTAAAATTATTTTGTAGTTTCTGGCTGTGATAATATTATGCAGACATAATATTATAGTGTAAACACCTACTGAAATATTCCCAAACAGAAAACCGGGAATTTATACACAATGAAAAAAGTAAATTTTATTTTATTTTATAATGTTAATACGTAAACTACTGTACGATTCAAATGTATCAAGCCCTCACTTTAACCGCGAATATCTCAAAAACGGAGGATGGGAAACACCTGAAAAAAATTAAGTAATCACACTTACACTTTTACACTAGATAAATTTGGGTGTACCTTTACTTAAAATCTAAACTTTGAAGTGATCAGTGCCTACTAATAATAAAGTGCAGAACTTGTTTATTTGTTTATGGTTTTACAATCATTCGTTTCGCCGGCCGGCCGACATTCAGGACCCATAGAAGTTGCCACCTGCAGGACAAAAGAAAGGGTAAGCCGCTGAATTCTGCCGATCGCCGTTCTGTATCTTTTTATTAGTATTTATTACTAAAGCTGGCCGCGGTCACCTGGCCGACAGAGCCGTCATATGACTCATATGTTTACATCATATCATAATACTTGAATAAGTACAATAAATGGAAATAAATTTTAACAATAATGTTATATTTTATAAAAATTTATATAAATCTCACCCTTTTAAGCAGATTTATGAAGTAGTTTGGTTGTCGTCATCACAAAGTGGGGAAGATCTATAGTATAATAGTATCAGGTATGTTTCTACAGCTGTCTCCGCCAGCGATGTTCGCTTTGGTGAAAAAATATGTTTGTATTTTGTAAATGACCGTTCGACATCTACGGATGTAATACAGACATAAGTAAAACAATCTGTGAACTCATTTAACGAAGTTGTAGATGCACCATCACAAATTTGTCTTAATTTGCTAAAATCAGGATCTTTCTGTAATACACTATCGAATTTTTCACTAACGCGATTATTCTTTGCGTCATTTATAGCCTGTAGCTGCGTATTTACGTCGTCCACTATTTGCAGCGATTCTACTAACGACAACTAACTATTTTGCAATTTTTCTATTGCGTCGTGTAGTCCTCTATAATTGTTATTAATAGTTTTTAAATCTGTTTCAAGGGAAACGTCTTGGAAGCTTGTCTGGCTTTCCCTAATAGCTGCAGCCTCGTTAGGGTTGACCTGTAGTATCACAGCTTTTATTTGTTGAAAATATTCAGCATAATAAAAAGCCGCTTTCAACCACGTTCCCCAACGTGTAAGAATCGGCTCTGGCGGTTCAGGGATACCAGGATACTGTCTGTGAAATGCTCGAAGCCGTTTAGGAGTTTTAACAAGTACTTTTTTTTGTATTTGCTATTAATGCATCTACCTCTGGAAAACATTTTCGAATCGTTTCTGCCACAAGATGTAACGCATGCACTTTACACGTAACATGTAAAAACCTACAATTGTCTCTTTGAAGAGAACGGCCTCCCACACGCATTGTCGCGGCACCATCAGTCACAAACATCAATACTTGACTTGTTGAAAGTTCAAATTTTTCGAATGTCTCCAACACCACACGCGTAATTATTTCGCCAGTACACGCAGTTAGTCTTTTACTAGCTAGTAAAAGTGGAAATGTTGGTTTAAGAGGGTCCATTGACACGTACTATAATATTTAAAATAGATTTTTTTTTACAATCTGTCGTCTCGTCAATACATAACCAGAGCCGTTATTTTTTAATCCACATTTAATCCTATTTACAATGTCTTCACGAACAGCTGAAATATATCTACGTAACGACGTACGACTTGGTAAGTTCAGCTGGGGATTGTATTTATTCCAGAACTCCCGAAAAGGTTGTTTATCCAGTATGTGTAGCGGAATATTACAGGCTATTAACATTAACAATAAATCAAACATAAACTGAGTTGTCAAAGGCATGCGATTTTTTTTATTTTGATGTTGCACGGTATTGATATGACGACGACAATCTGTTTTGTGCCAGCACATTAAGTCTTGATTGCAAACTTTACAAATTATTTTGCATCCGTCATAGAATAAATCCGGAAATTCACCGATAAATTTATTCACTGTGTCCGCGTACGGTCGTTTTTTACCCTTTGGCGCGTTTGACATTATGTATAATTTATAGGTACAACCTCACGCATTAACCTTTCAAATAAGACTGCAGCGTAGATCACTTCTAAATCGGCACGTGTGACGCTAGCGCAAGACTGTGGCTGTACTCCAGCCACCTCGGCCAGCTTTATTTATTACAAACAAATAACAAAATAGTCCACACTTGCTCTATTCTGAGCTAAAATTGCATTACATGATTATTATTACCAATCCGTATTGACAGACATTTCATACAAAACAATACCTATGTATAAGAATGTTACATACGTATTGTATGTATGTACTTTTAGAAAAAAAATATTTTTGGACGTCGCTTTTTTGTTTTCAAGTAAAAACTGTGAGTTTACGATTGAAATCTATTTAAATAATAACATTTGCTAAAAATGAGTCTCACCCAAAAAGGGATAATTGACACCTTTCTGTCGGATGATTTTCAGTAGCAGCCAGTAGACTCACGCAAAATCCACGATGGAAAATATCATCGTTAATGCACCAAAATGACATAAAAAAAAAGAGCGGAATCAATCGAAGCCCAGGATACCTGTTGTTACCGTGCTATATATACTTTACATATATTATTTTTCATTGCCTTTGCATATTTATTTCAAATATTATTATTTTTTAATTACTCACATCAAAAGTTTTTTCTGGCATTTTTATTGAAGAATTTTCACATATCTGTACGATGCACCAGTAATATGACGATAATTTAGAAGAATTGATCGTTATACTTCACTTAAAATTTCACAACATAAATCACAAATAACACGACTTGTTTACATTTAACATGCTTTACCTGCTTTTTGCACTAGTACTCGAGTCCTGTGACGTCACCGCATTGACATGTCTGACCGGGAGTGTTTGCGCGCATAGCAGACTAATTCAAACTTTAATGTTGAATAATTTTGTACAAGAAATAAATAAAAAAAATCCTTTACACACTGTTTTTCGTATTAAGTGAAGATTCCAAAAATGCCAACATTAAATTTTGCGCATGGGGCCTTTTATGTGATGCACTTAATTTATGGCGAGTGCAGTAGAAATAGATTGGCGGCAAGACGCCGGTATCCGGAGTAATTTCCTATATGGGAGTTCCTAATCATCATAGTCTTGAAGCTTAGATCGTCGTTTAACGAACAATAGAGGTCCTAATACACTCCCTTGCGGTACGCCACTCTTGGTTTTTACTAAATCTGATTGTAAGTAATAGTAATTATAATTCACAAACTGCATTCTGTTGGTGATATAGTTTTTAAACCACGCAAGTGAAACTTGATCTAACCCTATAAATTTTAATTTTGCTATTAATAGTTCGCAATTTACCAAATTGAATGCTTTACTCTGATCGAGTAAGATAAGAACCGTGACTTGTGTTTTATCCATTGCTTTGCTTACGTCATCTATAACTTTCAGTAGTGCAGTTTGGGTACTGTGTTTACTTCGAAATCTGGATTGTTTTAATTGATAAACAAACAACTACTTTCTCTATAAACTTAGAAAGTGTAGGCAAAATGCTCAATGGACGCAAATCTGTTAAATTTACAGAATTTTCTAATTTTGGAGAAGAAATTTTCCACAAGTCAGGAAATATTCCAGTACGTAAGGACTCGTTTATAATATGGATTAACACATCTATTATATGCGGTAGTATCAATTTTATCATTTTGATATTTATGTAATCTATGCCTAAGGCTTCTGATTTTATAGATTTAATTATTTTATTATGTATGTCGATACAAAAGATACTTTTAAATTTAAATTCATTAATTTCATTATTTAACCTATTATTCTCATAGTATGTTATTAAATTTTGATTAACGGTATCACCCGCTACATTTATAAAGAAATTGTTTATGTCATTTGAGGTTACATTTTCTTCCAGGTTGCAAATATTAGAATTTTTAGTACTGTTGATACCCCAGTCTTTCATTTTGTGCCATATTTTTATAGAAACTTTTCGTCTTATTTTTATGTAAAAATGGGGGGTTCAAAAATTTACATGTAATTTAGAAACACCCTGTATATATACAGTGTCAATTATATCGTTTTATTTATTGTAAATAAAAATTAATAAACATTATAAATAAATAAAATGTTTTTATATGCCAATATAACAATACTATTTAAGCCGAATCGCTATTATACACACCTGTTACGAACGACGAACATGTTTGCTCTCTTGAGAAATATGTAACATATTTTTAATTTTCTATGTTAATAAATGACTTTATTACAATACACTTACTACAACAATTATTGGTGCACACGATGGAGATGCATGTCTAGATTTATCTACCATTCATGATGGGTCGTTGCGTCGTTGGTGACAAAAATAAACGAACAAACGTTAATACAGTGCAATATATTCGTCGCTGCAATCACGAAGCGACGTATCTCATATTTCGCAATTTTACAGAATAGCCGATTTAAATTTGTGTAGTTGTTATGAAACTTATTGCAAAAAAACAAAAAACTGTTTAGGCGTTATTATGTTTCTCTCGTAAGTATTGATGTGTCAGGTGTACTGATAAGCTGTCATACCTTTTGTATGTATTAGAAATATTGCAAAAATACTTATGCTAAATAGATACGTCCATTCGTGATTGTAAATATGACTAACCCAATGGGGAAGCAGGAGATACGTCACCGTTATGTTAATATCAACTATGGGTATTTTAATATTTATCAAAGCATGTAACATTGAAGAAAATGAAAAACCCCAATATTTCAGTAGAAATGTATTACTACATTATTATAATGTAATTTAAAGTGAAATATCAGAATTGTTTAAAACCTAGTGTGTAACAACAGTGATATAAAATAATATTATAAAATCTTCAATTTTCATGGGGTAATGACGCATAGAACTGTTTATACTCATCTAATCGTAGAATTGGTATATCTCCCTTACCTAACGAAAGTAAATCGCAATACTTTTTGTTGGTTATTTTATTCGGTTGTGTATTTAGTGGTGAAAGCTTCAAAATAGCGCAAACTGATTTCCTGTATATTGGTACTATGAACAACCGTATATAATAACATAGTAGCAATAATTGAGTTTTTGTTTTGTCCTGCGCAACTATCGGAAAACAGTGCTACAGAACGTACCCCTTCTGCATCGTAAGATTGAAGAACACTATAAATACAAGTACCTATTTCTGAAGCACCTCGTTTACTAATTCCTTCATGCCACGTAAAACAGAAGCATTTTTTAGTGAATAGTTCATAGAACGTGAAATTAAAATTGGACAACCGATGTTTGTAGAATATAGCACTTTCTGTACACCGTGGTAAATATATAACTTGTTGCATGTCAAAAGTAGCAGATTTAAAAAGTGGATCACTGACAGCTCTCATTTTGCAGTCTTCCTTTATCTGTCTCACCGCAGTTTTTTCAGCAATATGGTGATGATATCGTTTTTGAAGTTTAAGTTTCACAGCTTCATCTCCTGTTCTAAATGTTATACATAATGAACATTGATCCTTTTTAGGGTGGTGAAAACTCAAATTTTTGTTCTTAAAAACTTTTCGATATGTTTCGTAAGTAGGCTTATCATTTACATTAACAATTTCTTGTAAAAACATTGCATACATTTTTTTAATTGACAAGTCTGGATGTAAATAATGTCTAGAACTACTCGCCCTGCAATAATGGGACTCAACTTTCAGAAAACGGTCGATATGAATGGAAATTGCTGCCTGAATTCTTCTGTCCCGATCTATGATTTTTTGAGATTGTCTTCCACCTCGCTTATCTCTTTCAACAGTACCATATTTAGTAATCTTTGTCCTTGCCGTTCGTACAATACGTTCAGAGATTCCTAATGTATGTAAAAATAGTGTTTTACATACTTGATATTTAGTACTATCTTTCGATAAAAAATACTGAATAGTTTTTCGTCTACGAGACTCGGCATTTGTCGTCTTTTGTTTGATATTAGCTTCCTGAGTATGGTTAACTATAAACTCTCTTTGAGAGTGCAAATTTCCAAGAGAATTAAACATCTTAAATATTTCCCTTCGATCATTGTCAGTAAATATAAAACACTGCCGTTTACCAAACTTTTTTACATTGTTCGGTGTTACAACTCGGTTTTAACACTCTTGCAGGAACAGGGATATTTTTTGAAACACTTACATACTCTTGTCCTAAGTTTCTTAACTTTTTTGCCAATTTTTGTTTATTATATTTCTTTTGCTTACAATGGAGTCTTCTTTTTGCCCTCCTTCAACTAGAAATTGCTCTGGATGTTCAATGTTAGCTACAGGAGGTACTATCTTGTGATGCTGATTTGTGTGAACTGGTCTGATTGTAGTCTTTTTTACATTTAGTTTCTGTCGTTTTCTACCATGATTTTCGCAAGAGGTGATATTTTCAAAATGTTGAAAACATAAAAGCACTAGGCAGTGATGGCACGAACTGAATACTTCATTGTTACACTTATATACTTCACAGTGTGCAACGTAGGGTGGATCATCATCTGAATCGTAAAATGGGATGGGAGAATCATCGCCTTGAACAATTGAAGGTGACTGTGACTGATTTCTTTTCAAATATATTAATGGCTCGTCGTCCGAGCTGTCAAATTCAACAGCATTACGTATTTTGTCACTTGCTGAATCTCCTGTTATATTTGCTTCAGGAACAGTAGAAACATCTTTGCTTATATTATGTGAAATGCCTTTTATATGTTTTACTCGAGCATCATCTAAATTACTAGAGCTGCTGCTGATATTATTTTCTGCATCTGTAACGCCGATAACCTGTCCTGTATACCATTTCTTTGCACAATACATTTTGACCCTTGCTCCAATTCGTATCGGTATATTCTTCTTTGTTTTTAATTCATTTGAACACACAACATTCTGCGTTCCGTCGTCCCACAAAACGTGTACATCATAATTAGGCTGCATTATATCTCGTAACTGTAAACATTTACGTCTGATATCGAAGGCAACAGAATGGATACTACAGCCTAAAGGTGCTCACTGTACCCATAAAACATAGGGTTACCACGTGACCAGACTGTACAAGTTTGGACAGGCAAATTGAGATACGCCCGTACAGGTTACGGAAATATCACAACCACGAAGAGACGTAACTCAAGTTACGGCAATTCGTGATTGCTTCTACAATTCATTTTCAAGATACGTCACCACTATTATTGAATCAAACTCAGTATGTGTACAATATTTCCGTATGAGGTTCTGTGAGATGAAAACGCACCAGCATTAGTACATAATAAATGTATTATCTCAAAATATGTGTTTTTTGAGTTACGTCACTTCGTGATTGTAGCGACGATATGTAGGTATCATTAGAATAAATTGTGATATTTGAGAACTGACCCGCTCAACATGTTTATTTTTAGACGTTTATGCGATTTACCGAATACGTAATCCTATGGCAAACATTGCTCAGTTGATTAGCAATTCTGTTGCGTCACTACATACATCAGTATTTGTAAAAAAAATATTAGAGTATTTCCATCTCGCAAACGTGCGAATACTAGAGAAATCTTATAAATATTTTATCAATTAAAATACAGATGTAAAATATTCTGGAAAAAAATTGAACCAGCATGAAAAGAATGAAAGATGATAAAGTCAGAAATTAAATCACAAAGCTGATTCACAAAATAATTTTTCCCAATTTTTAATTTGCTCCAATTTGCTCGTACAAAGTTATCGTTCATAAGTTCACCCCACTTCTCCTCTTCGTTATTTATGAACGTATTTCAAAATTTCAAAAACATGGTGATCCGATTTATTTATTTATTTTTTTTTGATTTGAACAAGCTCTTTGAAATACACACACCTTTAGATAACATCAGTTTTTTTTTTTAATGAAACACTATATTTTATTTAAGAATCTAATTTTCCCTCTTTTTTTTTGAGAAGACGAAATAAATGTTGGTATTATTTACGTGGTGTGTTCATTTGTTGACAGTTTTGAACGGATGCTGGCTGTGTGTCACTAAAAGAGGCCAGTGGAATTAAGAAGAAGAAAACAGTTTAGAGCATATTTATCTCGCTTATATTATTAACATTGGCTATATTTTATACTGGCTTTACATGCAGCCACTGCCGCTGCTACTCGCGCTGCCCGCTGTCCTGCCCTATAGCAGCCTTGAAGCAAGTGACTGTTTACATACAGCTGGTACGCGTTACCGCCAGTGAAGGGAGCGAGCGGCAGCGGCAACGGCATGAGCGAGCGACGTGTTTACATACTCGCGCTGCCCACTTCCCTGCCCAATTCCCTGCTCACTTGAGCTGCATGTAAACCCGCCTTTTATATTTACATTAGTCTTAACAGCTGACCTACTGAAGGCAGACAGTTGTTGGTTTACAGACGGCTCCAAAACTCCCGAGGGAACAGGAGCCGGAGTACATTGCTACAACCAAGGGTGAGGATATTCTCAAGCCTAGGTACTCATGCAACTGTTTTTCAGGCTGAGGTTCATGCCATTGAACTGTGTGTACGACCGCGACGGCTGGAATATATGCATCTTACACGCAGATCAATAAAAATTTTCTCAGATAGTCAAGCAGCTATAAAAGCTCTTGGCTCTACCGGTGTAACTCCAAAACGGTATGGAATTGTCAGAAAGCTCTAAATCATTTGAGCGAAAACAACAAAGTGACTCTGGTCTGGATACCCGGTCACTCTGGTATGGAAGGTAACGAAATAGCGGACTCCTTAGCCAGAGAAGGATTCATCGGACCAGAACCAATACTTAGCATATCCTCAAGTACTGCCAAGATGGCTATCTCAACCTGGGCTGAAAGAAAAACTCTCCAGTATTGGCAAGAGTTACCAGGATTACTTCATTCGAAGGCGTTTGAAATCAAGAGCTAAGAAACTTTTAGAGTCAAACAGGGTAAACCTGAAAACTCTAACAGGCCTATATACCGGGCACTGCCGACTAAACTATCATCTGCATAAACTCGGCCTAACGGAAAACGCCGAGTGCCGTCTACGCCTGGAGATTGAGGAGAAGGCAGACCACATCTTATGCACCTGTCCCGCTGTGGAGAGGATCCGATTCTCAATATTTGGCAAAGGGCAACTGCTGCCAGAGGATCTGGACACATTCTCACCCAATAAAGTTATGAGTTTCGTTAAGAGACTGAACTTATTGGGTGAAATATAATTAGGCGTGAGCCACAATAGGCCTGCTGATGGCCGCAGTGGAGGGTCTACTGAGACCCACTCACAACAAACCTAACCTAACCTAGTCTTAACTCTTAAAAATTTGTGAAACAGAAACAAAACGAATAATCCTCGTAAGTCTGATGTATTATTTTGCGATTACAGTTTAAAATTAATCGATGGCGTATCTCTAGCGAATTTTCCGTACGTGACAATTATTCTCCCACTATATTCTATCTATTTACTTAATGGGTTAAATTTCGTCCATTCGTTCACATATTTATTACTATTTAAAAAAATCTGACATATTATTGCTTCGTACTTGCATTTCTAGAAAAAAATAATAAAGTAATTATTGGGTATTACAAAAGCATTCTTTCAAACCTAACATGATAATAACAATAAATACCCATTCATTTTTATATTTTATACTAACATTCTTATCTGAATGTGCTAGTATTCAAGTTTTTGGCATATAATGAATTAAAAACAACACGTCCAATACATTTTATCATAGAAATTATTAAAACAACTCAGTCTAGGAGCAAGTACTGCATTGGATTAAATAACAGTGTCCTCAGTACTAGAAACAAAAAAATACTGATATTGAAAAAAATATTAACTCACCAAAAAGGACAATTTTTACACTCAACACATAATTCCCTCCAGCTACAATACAAAAAACGAAAACCTCTAGTCATTCTAACAGTTATATGATGCATTTATCAGCTCTTGAACACAATTATTTTATTTATTTTTGGAAGGTATCATACAATGTGAAATACAGGGTTCCATCACTATAGAACTAGTTCTCTTTTTAATTTATATAAATGATATTGCTCACGGTTCTCCTCAATTACGTTTTCCTCCATTTGCTAATGATCTAGTATCATCGTCAATAATATAAATTATGAGAATCTATTAATATTTACTTAAGAATCTCTGATTAAATAATTGATTGGTACTAGCAAATTATTACTAAATCTAGAAAAAACATGTCATGACATTTAAAAAATCAACAGAAAGGTACACATAAAGTTGGATTAGGCTTCCAGTCTACTCCTAATTGTTTAGTATGCGTGTTTTCTAAATTGCTACAGTATGACCTGAAGATTTGAGGTGGAAGCACTCTCTCGCAAAAGATTTTAGTAAAAAAAGGGTCATATATATTCTTAATGGCCTAACCTACAAGACTCATATTGACCATTTTTTAGCAAGCTGGATTATTCACCGCAGTAAATTAATACATTTATAAACTGGCAATTACGATTTTTCAGAATTGTTCACAGTTTAAAATACACTCAGACATGCATAAACATGATACCAGAAATAAATATTTTCCTATAATTCCAGAGTTTCCTTATAACATTCATCCAACGATCGGAATTTTGGGTTTAATTTCAATAGCGTCGTTAATCTTAAATCTTACAACGATTTATTAAAATATGCGTACATTTTTCTTAGTAAAAAAATTCTCGGCGAACTATATAAAGAAACTGGGAGATTCGCAGTGACCTTCAAAATGGCTGATTTTATTAGTTACAAAAATACATGTTGATGGTCCTGGCAAGTGTCATTAAGTAGCTTCCAAGGTTTTAGAAACAGTTAATGCTGAGACAGTGTTCAATTTTTTTGAAAGCACTTTAAAATGGCTTTGGCAAAACCTGGCTGAAAACAATTTAAAGGACGTTGTTTTTACTAGTAATTCAGTGTCATATACGTTAAGTACTGGAAATAAAAATAAAATGAAATACCCTCAAGTGTTACATATTGCTTGTTTAGCGCATGCACCGCGTATGCGAAAAAGCATGAGATTCTTTCACAACTGTTGACAAACCTATCGCTAATATGAAGAAAATTTTTCAAAAAGCTCCTAGTAGGGTACAACATTTCGAGGAAAAATGCCGGTTTCTCCACCAGTGATCACACGCTGGGGAACATGGATCAACGCGCCATGTTACTACCATGATATCTTCAATTCACTAAAAGAAGTTGTAGAAATCTTAAATGAAAATGCTATTACGATTACGTATGCAAAGAATTTAATGAATCTTCCAAATATTAAATATGATTTAAAATTTATTTCCGAAAATTGTAGAATAATCACAATATTTATAGAAAATCTTCAATGTCCAAATTTGTCCTTGGAAGAAACATTTAAAAAATTAGATACTGTTTAAAAAACAATTAACGAAATTCCAGGTGAGAGTTAGATTACGTCAAAAAAGTGGGTTGATGTTTTACAAAGAAATCCAGATTTATCTGTCGTATTTGCCATTAGCAAAAAAAATTGTAGCAGAATAAGATGCCTTCTTTTATCAGATTCCTATGAATATCTTTAGATATGCCCCCTCACTTCTGTGAAATGCGAGTGATCATCTTTGACTTTAAAGCTGATATTTACTGTTAAAAAAATCGTCTTACACGGGAAAATTTAGAAGAAATAATTACTGTATACTCTGAAACTATGAAAATTCGTTAAGAGTATAAAATTTGAAACTTGAAAGTGCTGTGCAGTTTTATAATAATTTATATGTTGTTACGTGCTGAAAATCCAGCACGTAAATTTACAGCTTGATCGTTTGCTAAATACAAATTGTTCCTATATATTTAAAAATGTCTGCAAATAAATGTCGAAAGATTGGTTGCCTATACTACGCATCAATAATGTGTGTGTGTGGTTGTAAAGTTCTTATCGAATCTCTTTTTGTGAGGATAGAAAAATAAAAAGCGAAAAAAAGGGGCTAGACATTCTGGGTCTGGGAACAGATAATCGTTTCACTGTGAATTAAGTGGTCGATCTCCATTATACGGGATATAAAGTGAAAACTCTAGAAGTTACCTCATCAATTTTTGTTAGTTTTTGTGTTGTTGGAGGGGTACAATCGACATTAACTGTCGGATTTGGGAGGAGCCTTGCAAGGCTTGGAGGCACTTCGTTCTTTGAGAAAACCGTGGATAACACACGTAAGTTTTACATATTTTTTTCTATTCATTTTCTTTTCATGATAGGGATGATAGAATGCATTACACACACTCACATTTTCTTTATAGGGTTTTCTCCCTGGTTCACAACTTTTTCTGCGAATTCCAATTGGTCGCTACGACCTTTGGGATCCTTGTTTTGAGTTTTTCTTCTTGATTGTTGTAACTTGTCCTGTGGACGCCGACTTTTGACTTGGAGGTTTGCAACTGGAGGCCGTCTGCTCACTCCCTGCACGGTAGATGCACGTTGCAACCCCGGAGGTGCACCAGATTTCAGCGAAACAGAGCACCCTAGCAGATGAGTATAAACCATTTTTTTCATCATAACTTGATCAGTGTTGTGAAATTAATATTTATTTGGGTAGTTAACTTAATAACCAGTGGAACCGAGAGTGGAACAATTGAAACCGGAAAATGTTCCGGTGATTTTGTTATTATTCCCCACACAATGAACTGCACACCGATTCTGGGGAACTTGAACATTATTATCACTATTTAGATGGCCTCATTATTCTTACTATTTAAGGGGCCTCTTTATTGTTGCTATTTAAGTGGCCTCATTATTGTTACTATTTGTGTGTGATATTTAGATTTTTACAATTAATGTTTACCTTTTTATGTGAGACGCAGGTATGATCACACTCGGCGGTCAAGTGCTTGGGTAGAGGGGTTGCTCCACACAACCCTATGTTATATATATTTTATTTACAATATTTGTTGTTTAATTGTCACTTCAATCCTACTAATGTTAATCGCATCTGATATTACCCTTTATTATTCCGTACCTGCCCCCGAAAGCTGAGCTAGCCGAAATATTTTGTCGCAGAACATACAGGGAGGGCCAATTTATCGGCATCGCTCCAGGCTAGGGTACAATTCAACCACCCAAAACCCCTGCTAAAATGTACCCTTGTGGTAGCTGGACATAATCTGTAACAATGTGAAATGTGTACATATATTCTATTATTCCAAAATAAATACGAAACTCATGAGGTAGGTACCACATTTAATTTTGTAAGAAAAAGCAAACTTACATTTAATTTTTTTTTGTAAAAACATATATGTGCGCCACTGAAATGAAACCGAAACTCCTATCATAGCAAAATCATTACCCAAAAAAGGCACTTTACATGCTGGTATACAGATTTTTAATAATTTACCATGTAGAATTAAAAATATTGATAATTTAATGTTATTTAAAAGGCAACTAAAAATTATTCTAAAAAAATAACGTGTACTATGACATACAAACTTCAAGTACATAATTAATACACATTTTGCAATTATTGTACTTTTCAAATGCCTATAGAAGGGAATAATATACAGTATATCCGTAAAGTATGGAATAAAATCATTATTTCCTAAACCAAAAATATTTAGAAAAAATCCTCGGACATGTCGATTTTTAATTTCAATTGCGTACCTTAGCCTTTATTTTTTATTATGACGTCATCACTGCTTCCATTATGACGTCATCGATATAATTTTTGGAATACCCTGTATATTTCTCCATTTTTGGATTCTGAATCAACATCTGATTCCAAAAATACGACAATTTTGAATATAAGAATTTTAAAATTTTTCATGTTTTGTTTGAACAAATAATAGTTAGTTCTAACTAACGGTTGGTTAATAAAAACAATTTATAGTAAACGTTTGAGCTGTACTCCTTGTTGTAGCTGACAGTACCCTAAACGATGAATAAAGTGTTGCTCAACCTTGTTTATAGTCTCTTGAGAAATGTTGTTTATTTCTGTTCTAATTCTCTCTTTCAATTCAACAATGTTTTCCAGTTTGGTTTTATAAACTAAAGTTTTTAGATGGCCCCACAGAAAATAATCTAATGGATTGAGGTCCGGTGACCTTGGTGGCCATTCGATGGGTCCACGTCTACCAATCCACCTGTTCACAAATATTTGGTCAAAATACCCGAACGTCTGCTGCATAATGGGGAGGCTACCATCCTATTGATACCATTGTTTGTCAACATGTCCACGATTATTTCAACTGGGGAATAAATTTAATAACGTTGGGATCAGACAGCCCATTAAAAATTGGAGATATGCCGGTCCGTTTACAATTCCATCGAAAAAAATATGGTCAAATATTTCTATTTCTTACAATTCCCGTCCACACATTTGCCTTTTGTGGATACTGTGTGAGCTGCTCCCGCATCCATCGAAAGTTTTCCCGTGCCCAGTATCTACAATTCTGACGATTCACTTCACCATTTAATTTGAAAGTGCATTCATCGGAGAAAATAATATTTTTTATCACAAGAGGATCACCATTGCACATATTCATCATTGTTTCACAAAATGGTATCCTCCGATCTGGATCATCATCACTTAGTTCTTGCACAAGATGAATCTTAAAGGGATGTCATTTTTCTAATTTTATGTATGTACTGACGTTTTAGTAACATCACGCTGGTATGTAGATTTTCTTCAACAGCCAGTAAAATATTTAATTTTGTATCCTCGTCAACACCAACACCATTTTTTTTCAATTTTACTCATTGTCGATTGAGTTATGGGTCGTTCTGGACATTTAGTATTTATTTAATACTAAATGTCCAGAACGACCCATAACTCAATCGACAATGAGTAAAATTGAAAAAAATGGTGTTGGTGTAATTTATTAATTACATACTTCTTGTGAGTTCGCATCCTATCACCATACCCAATCATCGTAAGAATTTTAATTCTATACTTTACAGATACACTCATGTTATAAATTAAAATAAATTGACAACAACTATTGACAAACCACTACTGGGGTAAAGTATTATTAAGTGATTCACTGTCAAAGACGATAATGATAAAACAAAAAAAGAACGAAAACTAGCCTACTTCAAAAATTAATAAAAAACGTATTTTACTTTTTTTACTTGTTTTTTTTTTTAAATGGCCGTATCTTTCAACTTATCATTTTAGACCCTAAGTGTGATACAAATTTGGAATCAGCTGTTGAGGTAGAATCCAAAAATGGAGAAATATACAGGATGCTCCATTTAAAAATATTGATGACGTCATAACGGAAACAGTGATAACGTCAACAAAAATAAATAAATAAATAAATAAAGGATAAGGTGCGAAATTGAAATTAAAAATCGATGTCCGAGGATTTTTTCTAAATATTTTTGGTTTAAGAAATAATTAATATATTTCATACTTTACGGACACACTATATCACGGCCGATTCTTAAGTCGGCCATGACTGTATACTCGTATGTATTATGTTTATGTATCTTGTTTTATATTATATGTATTATATTATCTATATATTTGTGCTATCCCCGTACCATTAAAAAGTTCACCCTGCTGTTAAACTGCAAACTACTTTACTCTCCGAGCTACTGAAAATACTCGGTAAGATGATATGCGGCAAGTGTAATGTACTCTGGGAAATATCCGGTTGCAAATACCAATTCAATATTTTTATAAATCAAATACAGATAAGCAGAAAATCAGTAAATTCTTATACATACTCGAACGGCATCTACAAGAATTGGAGAGATTTCAAAGAACATTATCATTCTGTAAAACGTTTTGTCACAAGAATTTTATTCGATGAATTATTGTTATCACTCCGTTTAGGAAGCTCCCCATTTATTTAGGATTCAAAAGCTGATGTAACGGATAAAGTAACATATTAGATTCTGATTTATTCACTGGCTCAAGAGATACGTATATCATCGTTTTGAATTTACTGCGTCGAGTGATAGGTATGCTTTTGTGTAAATATTTGCTTTAGAGAAAGAATAAGAAGAGGTAAAATGTATAAAAATAAACATAAACGAATGATGATCTTTTTAATATAAATATCCATGTTTGTCAAATAATCACGCGAGAGAGTGGAAGGATCGCTCTTCAATAAGGCTTACTCCCCAAGTCATATTTACTTAATAAAAATTTGATGTAAAACAACACGGTGCTTATAAAATTATTGAAAAAATTTGCTAACCCACCAGCAATAGCTTTTATTTAAAGCACACCAACTTCAATAGCTTTAACCAAGGTTTTTTCAAGGATACTGAGACGGCCTTTCAAGTAAAAAAATATTTATATTATCTATTGCTTGATAAATGATAACTCAATTTAATTTATATTTGATATTTCCGAAATCTTCTTCCTGAACATTCATGCATTTCATGTAATCAACAGTTTTGTTTTATCAAAGATTTTTTAAATGCCTTGAAAAATAACTAAATAAGTATAAAATCAAATTTATGACAATAAATCCGAAACTTTAATAAAATATTATGAAAAAAAAGGGCAGTGTTTAAAAGCAAGCTGTATTTTATCGATTATCCAAAGTTTTATTTAGGACCGATCTCTCCATATCCTATTAAATTTATTCGGTAGATAGTTTTCTTGGTTATAATTGTTAACAATAATGGTAACCACGGAACTAGAAGTATTTTTAGTTTTCCCTAGTTTCCAAATTCCAAAAAATTTACTTTTTACTAACTTGAAAATTACTTTTTACTAATAGGCCAGGCGACAGGTAGTTCAATAAGGAAATAATTAGTGGAAAGCTGGAAATTGCTTTAATCGCTTTATTTGGACCCAAATATTACTCTCCCAAGTTTTCCCCCTCGAGCGAAGTCGGCGTTGGCCCTTCTGGCCCTAAGAAGGTACCATTTTTCGGTTTTTTGTAAATATCTCCCAAACCGTCAACTTTATCAAACCTATTAAAAAAATAATCTAGAGTAAATTTGCTACAAAAATGTTCTTTACCGTTTGTCTCTAAAGTGAACCGTTACGATGCTACGACCATTCAAAGTGGAACCCTTGTTGATTCTTGCGGAAAAGTTATCGAAATCATATGCCATATCAAAGTTTCTACATGTTATAAATATTTGTCAGCATTCCAGGTATTTTTAATGCAGGTATCAATAAAAAAAATGGTCAGTAAGTACATTCAGTTCAGATTCAGTACATTTTACAAGTAGACTTCATTATTTTCTCACCGAGGGCGCTGGCAACACTGTGTACGTGGGGATAGTAGCACCTGCAGATGCAGCTGGCTTGCCGCGCTCGGCCTCCCATACAGCTGGCAACGCTGCTCCCATACCACAGCAGTGTCATGAACGATCTGGTTGAGTGTATACGTGTTTACGGACAAAATAATCAATCAAGATTGTAGTTTGAGAAAGTGCGGCAATGGCCGCGGCTGGTAATCCAACCGTTTGTTTTATTTGTGAAAAAGGTTTAGAAGATGGAGACACTATTATAGTGAAGGAGAGAGGATTAAGAACCTTACGTGAAAGTAGTGTGAAAAGACGTGATAATAGACATGTGCAATTACAAGGATTGCAGAATGTTACGGTTCATGTTAAGTGCCAAAAATCGTATACCAAAGACAAAAATATTGCCGCGGCAATAAAATCTTGGGAAAGGGCAACAACGGACCGAAGCTCGCGATCGTGTGAACAGTTCGACTTCAAGGTTAATTGTATTTTGTGCGGCAAAAATGCATCCGAAGAATTTTTAAAAAGTGTTATTAAAAAACCCATTGACAGTCGCGATACTGTTCATCGCGTGGAAACACTCCATTTCAAAAACACACTGGTAGAGACAGCTGGTAAGCGTGACGATGCATGGGCCAAGGCTGTTACTAGGAGAATTGCACATGTAAATGATTTGGTCGCTGCAGAGGGCCGATATCACGGCTCTTGCGTGAAAACATTCCTCAAGAGTTCTTCCACATCGACAAGGCCACCTGGTCGGCCCGAAGATGAAAACATCACTGCTGCTTTCTAGTACGCTTGCTCTTATATGGAACGAAATCGAGAAGAATGTCAATTCACATTTAAAGAGATATTCGAAGATTTTGAGGGCTATATTCCTAATGAGAAAACGTTGAAAAACAGGTTGCTTGGTAAATATGGTGCTGATATCATTGTCACAGCAAGAAAAAACAATGAAACGGTGATTTGTTTTCGTGACACAGGCTACAAAATTTCGATAACTTTTCCGCAAGAATCAAAAAGGGTTCCACTTTGAATGGTCGTAGCATCGTAACGGTTCACTTTAGAGACAAACGGTAAAGAACATTTTTGTAGCAAATTTACTCTAGATTATTTTTTATAATAGGTATTTTGTTGATAAAGTTGATGGTTTGGGAGATATTTGCAAAAAACCGGAAAATGGTACCTTCTTAGGGCCAGAAGGGCCAACGCCGACTTCGCTCGAGGGGGAAAACTTGGGAGAGTAATATCTGGGTCCAAATAAAGCGATTAAAGCAATTTCCAGCTTTCCACTAATTATTTCCTTATTGAGGCTTTTTTTTCGACCTGTCGCCTGGCCTATAACTTGAAAACGAATAATTATTTTTGAGATTTGTTAAGACCGTTTGAATAGTCCCTTAATTACGAAATTCTTTCCCCATTTAACCCAATCAGCATCTCTTACTATGTCCTAGGTCCCCATGCTGTGGATTCTTATATTGGACACTATGTATACTATTTCAAAAGTTTGTTTTCGGTTATAACCATGGACCGCCTCTCAGGTAGTCATTCCAGTTACAGATTTACTTACAACTCTCGTACAATTAGCAAATTGAGAATAAATATTGTGAAATGCAATGGTAGACGATTTTTTAGGAATTAATTAATAACCTTCTTTTATGTTATTTTACGGTATATTGTTAATTCCTTGCAAAAAACACATTTATGTACTTGCGTAATTAATTGCTGGCGTTTTGCTGTAGATGCACACTGGCATGAGGTGGTCGATTCTTAACTCATAACTGCTGTACCATAATCGTGTCAAAATGATAAAATGTTAAAACTATGGGAGATAGAGGGTTGATTTTTCCTCTAAAACTACATTACCCCCGGCAGGATTTTTCCTAGTAAATCGAGTAAAACAAGTTCCAACCATCTATATGCAATACGGGATGAGATATTCAATTTTTACTTCTTTCAGTTCTAATTTTTAACATAAAATGCTAAATATTTCGGTTCGTATGGGAGATAGAGGGCTGACTTTTTCCCTAAAACGCCAACGCTCCGTAGGATTTTTGTGGCAAATCAAATAAAAAAAGTTGGAATCCTCTATCTGCAATAGAGATTGAAATATTGAATTTTTTATACTTTCCATCACTCATTTTCAATACAAAATGCTAAATATCTCAGCTCTTATGGGAGTTAGGGGGGAATTCCATGCGGACGAAGCCGCGAGTATACAGTTAGTTACGTATAAGTAGAGACCGGAGTTTTATAATTCGATGCTAAAGAATCTGCTTGAAAGTCAGATAAAATTTCAAGATGCTCAAGTTGAATCACATTTACAAGTTATTCACAATAATTACGTAGCAGTAGCG
Organism: Rhamnusium bicolor; assembly: GCA_029963845.1. Taxonomy (NCBI): domain Eukaryota; kingdom Metazoa; phylum Arthropoda; class Insecta; order Coleoptera; family Cerambycidae; genus Rhamnusium; species Rhamnusium bicolor. Next base: position 47,036 of record JANEYF010005809.1, read on the forward strand.
GTTGCCATACAAAAATTAAAGAATAATTCGTTATCATTAGTGAAATCACTGCAAATAGTAGATGACGTGCAGACAGCGTTACAGACTTTAAATGGCGAGGGAAGTATTCGTGTTAGAGAAAAGTTTAACGGCGCCGCGCGGAGTATTAAAGAAAAACTCAAATTTCGCAAGATTAAGACAGATTTATAATAATAGTGCTCCTACAGATCCGTTAAGTAATATCAGAGACCATTTTAAATATTTAAATATTACTTCGTTAGATACCGAACGGTTATTTTCTTTTACAAGTACAATAACATTTTTTTCACCGCAACGGACATCACTCACAGAAACGACCGTGGAGAGATAAGCAATGCTGCAGATGTTTAGCCGCGTTCATCCAGATTTTCAATAATTATCGGGTAAGTGTTTCACAATATTATATAAATTATAACTTATACGCGGTTGCTTATTTACGGTGCCCGTGCCCATGATAAATGTTTAGCGTTCATCTAAATTTGGACATTACAGAAATCACCCATCAAAAGTATAAGGTAAGACATATTCTATTTTGTATTGTTATCATTTGTGCACATGAAAATATTGATGTGTTTATACACGATCTGATATCACCCCTGACATTCGCGAAGTGACTACCTGAGTTGCGGTTTCTAGTTATAACGAACTTATAGTAGGAAAATATATGTATATGGACTTCCCCGAATAACTCGGATCGCAGCCATATTGCTTCCCCCTCTCGTCTTCAGCATGCACGCATTTTGAATGTCTTACCTTAACATGGCCATTCGTCATTTTCTCAAATCGTGAAACAATTCGTAAAGTGTCTTCTTTAGACTGGCCAAAGTGGAATTTCATATTAATGAGATTAATCTTAACAAAAAAAAACCTAATACATATGATTTTTTTAAGAAAGATTTACAAAAAATTATTGTTATAAACGTGTATTATGTACCTATATTATTTTTTGTGCAAAAAGAAATAATTTAGTTACTGAAAATAATGGTGACTTATTTTAACCCATCACTTATACCGTCCGAGTAGAGATCGAATAATGAGATAGATATACTCAACCTAGTGGGGAGCGCTCACGGTATTTGAATAGCAATATTGTGTTATTTCGTTAGTAAGTCGCGGAGAGAGGAGTGTAGATTAAATTTTATTACCACAGCCAATACGTTGCATCGTATATCTATCTCATTATTCCATCTTTTACTCAGACCGGGGCGCACAATTGACTTCCATACGGTATAACGAACTTTAGTTGCATGAAAAGCTCGGCCATGGCACAAAAATTATCCATTTTTAATTAATTTTTTTTTTTTGTTTTTTTAAAAATTTTTTTTTTTTTTAAAAATTTTTTTTTATATTTTATATATTTTTTTTAAAAAATAAATATTTTTTTTTTATTTTTTTTTTTGGGGGTATTTTTTTTTTTTTTTTTTAACATCTGACACTTTTTGTTATAAATTATTTTTTTTCATGAAAGTACCTTTATAACACATCCTTGATTTTTGTTTTAAAATGAAGTTTGATCTATTAAAACTTGTCTGGTTGGACATTTTTATTAATTACCTTGTCAGACTTAATTTTGAATGCGCAGCATCCCATGCATGAGATGGACCTCTTTTTTTTTTAATGAAGTTTAAAATCTCTTCTATGCACAAAAATTGGTCTGTCATCGAAAACATGTTTTTTTACCGTCAGAACTTAATTTTTAAGCGTCGTGCCAACGTTTTTTTTTTTTTTTTTTTTAATAAGCTTCTACGGCGGCCGCGTCAAAACACCATCTTACTTTTTTTTCTGAAATTAAATTTGAGATCTCTTTTATGCATAAAAATTGGTCTGTCAGCGAAACATGTATTTTACTATGACAGACTTAATTTTTTTAAGCGCCGCTACCACGATTTGCATGAAAAAAATTTTGAAAATTTTTATTGCATTTCTGGACGAATCTCGACGAATTATGACGATATACAAAATATTAAACAAAAAAAATGTTTTGTCTGTGTGTTTGTCTGGCTGGTTCGCGATAGCAGCTACAGTTTTTGAAATAAAGCTTTCAAATTTGGTACACATATTCTAGAGGTCAAGGAAGAGATTGAGTTCGTTGATGGACAAACTAGGTTCTTAAAATTTGAAATGTCAAAAAATACATTAGTGACATTTTTGAAACGTCAATTTGAAATGTCAAAATTTTTTTGACATTTCAAATTTTAAAATATTGGTGACATTCCACCAATGTGACTTTTTTGAATCGTCAATTTGAAGTGTATTAAAAAAATATTAGTGACATTCCACCAATGTGACTTTTTGAAACGTCAAAAATTACTTTTTCAAAAAAAAAAATATTAGTGACATTCCACCAATGTGATTCTTTTGAAACGTCACACACCGAGTTTTTTTGAAACGTCAAAATATGACTTTTCTGAAACGTCAAAAAATGTGACTTTTTTTGAAACGTCAAAAATTACTTTTTTACTACGGTGAGGAAGTTCTGATCCCCAAATAATTGGCAGTGGTTTTTAAATTAAAATATCTGATGTGGCCAGCACACAATTTTCTTATACCAGTATATCATCCTGATGTAAAAAAATCATTCTATTTAATTCTTCACTTACTTCAATTAAATTTTAAGTGCGTACTTTGAAATGTTTCATTAAAATTTTTAAATAATTAATTATTATCAGCGTCATTCGATACTGTCAATAATAATTATTCATATCATATATTTTAACAACTTCTTCTTATTGACATTGACACTTTTGTAACTAAATTAGACATGTCAAATGTTAAATTGTTAAATTTAGCCTAACTCCATTTTGAGGTCAAATGTGTAAAAAATTTCAGTTTACATCGGCTTTATTTAAGTACTTGGAAAATATATTTTATTGGCTTGATATAGTAGACATGATTTTTAATCTTTCATCAAAAATATATTTTTTTGTGAAGGCAAATACAAAAAAGTTTAGGTCCCGTGGACCTCCTTTCAGCTGACCAATTTTGCTCATCATCGAATTTATCATTGTCTTTGGCTTTTAGAACATGTGTACCAAATTTGAAAGTTTTATCTGAAAAACTGTGGCTACTATAGCGATACTACACACATGCAGGCAGATTTTTTTTCATAAAGTTGTTTTTCCAATATAATTCGAAGAGATCATTCAGAAATGCAATAAAAATTTTAAATTTTTTTTCCCGAAATTGTACCTTTTTTTCTTCTTTCATTCATTATGTCTCTTCTGATGGTACCACATTCACTAAATTTAATGTGTCACCTAAAATGTTGTTGACAATTTTAACTGCCAAATTTGGGAAGTCTCCCATTAGTATTTTTTGACTTAACAAAAGGTAACCGCCCAACATGTACATGTGAATACTTTGCATTATTAAATTAAGTCGGACAAAGTAAATAACATTTTTTTGATGACACACTGTTTTTTATACATAAAAGAGATCTCAAACTTCATTAAAAAAAAAAGACAAATTGTGTTATAAAATGAACTTTTATTAAAATCATTAATTGATAAAAAATAAATAGTTTAGTTATTAATTAATAAAAATTTAAGTTAAATATATTTCAAACTTCATAAAAAAAAAACAAAAAAAAACCGAGAAAGTGTTATGAAATGTACTTTTATTAAAAATAATAAGATGACAATAATTAACAAAAATTTCCAGCCAGACAGGTTTTAATACACAGGGGATATCTCAAACTACATTTTAAAACAGAAACCAAGGTTATGAAGTGTACTTTCATGAAAAAAATAATTTATAACAAAAGGTCTGACAGATGTTAATTAACAAAAATTGTCAGCCAGACAAATTTTTTCAAAAATAATACATTATTTGCCATAAATTGTGTAAATTTCAAGCAAGTGTTTTGAAAAGCAAATTCATTAATTTTTTTAGCTAATTTCAAAAATTTATTAAAAATAGCAATTAACAAATTTTTATTAGTCTGGCGGGCGTAACATGTTTTATACATGTTTTCCAACCATGTTCACCTTTTAAATTTGAGTTGTTCGATGGGGTACTTTTTTTGTGCCATGGTGCTGAGACTACTTCGCTTATAACGAACCTTTTTTGCCAATCCCATGGGGTTCGTAATAAGTGGACATAAAATAAAACTGAAAAAGGAAACATTTCGTTTTCAAAACGTTAAGGTATTATATTATTATTATTATTATTTTTTTGTTTTAATTTTGTTGTCTTTATGTTCCTTTGACGTAAAGTCACAGGCGCAGAGGCTTATTTTTCCAGTATGAACTAATTCTTCAGATAATCAAACTTAAAAAAAAGAAGAACGAAAAAGAAAAATTAATAGAATGCCACAACCGAATAACATTCACACAATATTGGGATGTATAATTTCCCGAAACATAAATAAGCTGATACGGACAAAATCTTCGTAAAAAGTGGGACATTTTTTAACATAACTTAGCAATTCTTCACAACTGTTCAACGTACATTATTCAAATTTCATTGAGTGATTTATAACAGACACATAATGAATACATAATTTCTTAAATTTTTTCTACTTCGCCATTTTCAAGATACTCGCAGTTAAGGTGATGGCTTAATCAATTTCAATTGTATACTACGCAGATCAATTTTAGACAATACATTTAGTAAAATGCCTCAAAAAGAAAATATATCCGCGAGAAAAAGTATAATTCAAGATTTTTAAATTCCAATAATTTTGTACAGTAACAATTAAATTAATAACCTGAAGACATTTGTTACATAATACTGTTGTATATTGTTACATAAACCATAACTTGTTTTTTTTACTGTTAATGTTTCCAAACCCAGAAACGTACATTAATGTATATGCATGCTATCGACCATGAAATCTTGATATGGTAGCTTACATTTTTCAAAGTGTGACATTAACTTGTGATCGTATAAACGGTATTAAAATTATTCACTGTAGTTAATAAATACCGTATTTTATCACTGATTTATCTCATTTAAAATTATTATTCGCTCTATAAAATATCACGACATATTAGTAAAATTAAATACTAAATATTTAAGTGCATTATTTATAACAGACAAATTTGAAATTTAATCAGGTGCCTTATTACTTATTATTACATTATAGACACCGGAATAATAAATCAAATAAGCACTAAAGCTCGATGATGTGCAAGATTTCAAACGATTCTGTAAACAATATCGTGTGGTGTCATACAATAGATTCCTCGTAAATCTGACCTACATAATATAATAATTCTCAAATCTCTAGAGCACACTGAGTGCCGAATTTTGCTTATCTTCACTGGACGTTTTATTCACCAATTATTGTATCTAAAATTCGTTTGTAGTGAAAAACAAATAAATCATAAATTTTCACATAACACTGCTCAAATGATTGTTGATTTTTCCGTACACTGAACATAATTTAGAAGCTAATCAGTCCAAATTTCACTTATATTTACAGTAAAAATTTTCCCTAAAAAAAAAAAAAAAATTAAAAAAAAAAAAAAAATAATTCCCTTTTATTTATTTTTTTCTTTTCCCCCCCTTAAATTTTGTTTAATACCTTAAACAAAAAAAAAAAATAAAAATTATAAAAAAATTTTTAAAAACAAATTTTTTATTTTCCCTTTTTTTTTTTTTTTTTTTTAAATTTTTTTTTTAAAAAAAAAAATAAAAAATTTTTATAACAATTTTTTTTATAATTTATTTTTTTTTTTTTTTTTTTTTTTTTTTTTTAAAAAAAAAAACGTCTTTAGAATGTACTTTATATCTTATTGGAATCAAAACCCCCAGTCCACGAGAATGACTAATGTTCAGACACAGGCAGGGTTGCCAGATCTTTATTTACTCTGCCGGAGATTTTCTTAAAAAAAAAAAAATGAACGCCAAATGAGACAAATTAAACGATTAATTATTGTTTATCGTTGACTACTATTGATAGTGTAGGGTCCGTCTATTTTGTGTCAAAATGTTAATCAGTGGAAGTTGAGTGTAGGGTTCCGTCCTGAGCTGAACCACTTGTCAAACTGAATCATGGCGTGTGGGTGAGCCCAGGAGGGCCAAGCCCACCCAAAAAATCTGTGGGCCACTCTGGTGCCCACCTGTTAGTCAAAAAAGATACATTTACAGTTTTGCCGCCCATAACCAGGACAAGAAAGTTTTTTGTCGCCTCTTGTAGCTGAAGAAAGGGGGGGGCAACTTTTTTGTTTGATTTCCAAGCCTAACCTGATCCCAACTACCAAAAATAAAAAATTGTAAAGCGGCAGACGCACTGTAAAAAGAACAGATTGGTCAGCGGCGAATGGTGAATTATAGGTTATGCCATATCTAACAATTGGAGCATGAGACCCATGCCATATTTTAAGATATAATTACCAAGACTAAATAAAAAAGTTTAAAAAAAAATATCATTGCAGTTTGAAAAATTTTGGTGAACAATTTTAAAATACACTTTTTTTATAATTAGGAGAAAAATTTATTGACAGGTGTTAGATTTCGTTAAAAAATTTTTTTTTTGTATTTTGTTTAGAAGGTAAATTGTAAGAAATTTGACGGTATCCATAATAATAGCCGAATTTTATTTCATTAAAATAGGCGAGTAAAGGGTAAATATTTAATTCATATTCATTAATCATTATCACGTTTATTGGCCCAATAGAAATTCTTGTGGCCCACTTTAAATTTGAGTTAATTCCAGCACTGAAATTAATCAGCCTTTAAAACATGTTGTGGATGTGAAATGACTCGGTTAATGGTTGTCAGACAAGATTTAAATAATTTTCACAATTTGTAGGGAAAAATAATGTTAAAGATCGGTTGGTCACTTTCGCGGCAATAATTTGATTACGTTCTTATATAACTGGTGAACAAAAGAAGTTTTTTTTCTCCTGCGCGTTCTGCTGAAGAATTACCTCTGCCTGCCCGAGGCCAGAGATAATGGTCAAAAATCGGAAACTCCGGCTGAGCGCCGGAGATCTGGCGATCCTGGACACGAGAAAATCAGATAGTGAAACTTTTGGATGGTAGAGTTTGTCTCAAATCTTAAGACTAGTTAAAGTCTATTCACATAAGCTTTGCAGCGCTGATGATTGGTGCAGACGGCAGGCAGATATTCACAAGTGCAAAGTTCCAATAGCGGTTAATTCAATTTTCATTGTTTATTTTATTTCATAGGCATCGGTAGTAGTTGGACGTTTGTAGATTGTGTTTTGATATAAATTGAATTGTGTTTTCGACAACTAATAAGTATATGTTATTATATTTAATTATTTACCATTATTGATATTGCTTATTGACTGATTTTATAATAATAATCGGTAAGGCATTTGATGTTTTAATGATTTATTGTTCTTTAAATTGTTTTTTATTATACGAGGTGACTCAGTTTTAATAGCGAAAATTTGAACAGTCGATAGATCTCGACGAAATGAGAATTTTTGTTGTAGATATAAACATCTAAACTTAGCACATAAAAAATTCTAACACATAAGCGTGGTATTATATAAATACATTTTGTTCATTTATAATGCACCGCGCACCTATGCTAGAGAACTGGGCAAGACTGACGGTCGACAAAGGGTTGCTCTGCGAGCACAGGTAAACAGTTTTTTATGTGCTCAAATAAATGAACGGAGTATAATATGACGTATATTTTAATCACTTTTTTTATGCAGGTCAGTAGTGCTAAATGTTCAAAATGCAGCATATTGCTTTATATTAAGGTAGAGAGAAACATAACATTGTTTAAAGCAGAAATATGATAATTGTGCAGCAAAAAGTTGGTCCATTCTAAAGCAGGTAGAATTTAAAATTGTTTTATTTTATGACATTATTTCTTATGGGTGCACAAAATAAGAAGTAACGGAAATTTTTAAGACCTTTGGCTCGATCGAAAATTTTTATTAAATTAGGATGTTCTTATTTCGGTGTAACCAGTCATTTTAGTTTCGTATTTAAAACTTTAGAGAAAATATCTCAATTTCATTTTTGTTATTTTGTTTCTTCTACTGCTAACCAATAAAAGGCATTTCTTGTTATTGTAAATAAATTACGTACATATGTACACTCTGTTGAAATATTTTTTACGCCTGGAAATAAGCAATATATAATACACTCGCTACTTTGCCCATTGTAAATCGGGCTCACTAAGTCCAACCCACCACTGCAAAGTTAAAGTGAATAGACTTTTAGTAGTATATTTAAGGTGTAGTGTGCATCCCTTCGTCGAATTTTTCGATCAACACTGAACTAATGCAATCGTTCCTAACAGGCATACAATAAAAATTTAACAAAAGATAAAAAAAAAGTTGGAAATAAAGTTGTCTGACATTAACTATTTAAATTTACTGGAAAAACTGTTATTGAGATTAACTAATATTTCAGTAACTTTAAAAAAACATCAAATTACAAGGTGAGATATTCCCACTCCTATTTATCTATTCATGTTCTGTTGTTCACGGTAAAAAAAATATAACATAACCAACATTAAACATTAAAATACCAAATTAGAGCTAAATTAGCACGAATTTTTGCACACGAAAAGTTTTAGAAATATACATGAAATTAAGTTAACCTCTTAGAATCGCTTGTTGACTGATCAAATGTCAAAGATAAAAATTTTCCCCTTCCATTCATGTAAAGTGAGATGAGATCCTGAAATATAAAATAGATTGTGCTCATATCATGAGATAACTAAAGAAAACCGTAACATTCATTCCGAAACTGATATCTATTGAAATCTCCTGAGATCTCAGAAAGAACGCATCTAATATACGCGGTCGCGTGAATCAATGTTTTGTCTTAAATAAATCGATGGTTTACGATTTCCTAGGTAAATTAATTGAAAAATAAACCATTTTCAATAAGATGGTTTTCTCCTTTAGGCTAAAAACTTCCGATTGTCACAACTGTACTACAGTAAACAGTTATTGTTTACTGTGACTGTACTACTATGCTATCACAGACACGGACTGACAAGCATTTGACTACCGGGCAACTTCTTTGACCGGCACCAGTTTCTAGTATTTTTTTTACAATAATGGATACAAAAATATATATAATATTTACTACTACTTTCACTTTTTTCAAACGAGTGTTTGGAATCATCTAACAAAAAGTCAAGTCAAATGAAAATAGGCAAACTCGAGTGCAAAACCTTAAAACAAAATAAACTAACACCCAATTGGTCAAATTTATATTTACAAACAAATATTAGATAAAAATGGCTGACACCAAACGTATTCGCGAAGCATACATATACGGGTGGGGCAATAGTGCGTCGGACCTCGATATCTCGAGTTCTACGATAGCTAGAAATTTTTTAAAAAATTGCAAGTAAACTAGATAAAAAAGTCTATAACTGGAAATTATTTTCGAACACACAGGGCGAGCCAAGACGAAATTACAGGACCAAGTGCCTGTTTTTTAAATGGAATGCTATGTATATCAGTACATTTTTTGAAGCCTCTTTCTAGGCTCTATTCATTCCTATATTATTATTGGCTATCTCCCAACCACTTTGATGTAATAAATTTTTTTGTTGAAATAATGCCATCTGCAGATGGATATTAAAAAAATCACCAATGTCACAATTATGGGTTTTAAGAAAAACTTATGTGAATACCAGTTACGAGACATCTAATTAATGTTTTTGAATTATTTTTATTTCCTAAAAATATACAGGGTGGCCAAAAATTAGTATTCAATTAAGAACTTTTTAAATTTAATTTTCTCAATTTTTTCAAATGGAACACCCTGTATATTTTTCGACGACGTGATGTAGAAATGAAAAAACGAACATTTTTTGTAAGTAGTTCCCTATAGCTAATTGCAACCATTTTCGTTTTATAAATAAATAAGTGTCAAATTCAAGAATAAACTTAAAAAAAGAGGTTCCCTCAAATAATTCATTAGAAAAATTTATAATAGGTGTTCGACGTGTTGCCCATTTTGATTGACACACGTCTTTTATGCAATTTTGAAATGAGGCCATTTAGTGGGACCATTTCCATTGAAATGAGTAAATAGTATTTAACCAGTACTTTACTGTAATGTTTTTTTTGTATATTTTTTTGTTGTTTTCGTTATTCGACAAGCAATAAAACCTCAGTTTGGTATAAATTGTCGTGTACAAAGGAGCATTTATCACACTTATCGGTCGTTAGTTACAATTTGTATTGAATTTAAAATATTTGGAATTTTACAATATGAATTTTAATAAAGCGGAACTTGTAGACATGACTTTTGTTTTGGGCGAGTCAGACAGAAATTGTTTACTTGCCAATAGAATTTATCACCAACGTTATCCTCAAAGAAGGCTTCCTGATGTTAGCAGCTTCCAAAACCTTCTCGATAGATTTCTGGAAACTGGAAATGTCGAATATAAAAAAAGTGAAAGAATGAAACGTGTTGTGAACGAAGAAAATGAGTTTTCTGTGGTGCTGGCAACGGTTGAGAATCCCCATGTTAGTCAAAGAGAAGTGATCTCATTAGTAGGAATAAGTAGACGGTCTGTGGGTCGAATCTTAAAAACAAATAAGTTGCATGCATATCATATTCAAATGCACCAGGAATTATCTGATGACGATTTTCAAAAGCGCCTACAATTTTGTAATTGGGCCAGAGGTAAAAATGCAAGTTGATGTCAACTTCTTCAATAATGATTTATTCACTGATGAGGCAACTTTTCATAAAAATGGATTTGTTAGTAGGCACAATTTCCATTATTATGCTTCGGAAAATCCTCACTTTTTTATGCAAGTTGATAACCAACACAGATGGTCTATAAACGTTTGGGGAGGAATTATTGGAGAACATGTAATAGGGCCACATTTCTTTGATGGTACATTGACTGGAGCTATTTATCTTCATTTTTTTGGAAAACTATCTGCCACAATTATTGGTAAATCTCCCTGGAAGAATTCGAAATAGGATGTGGTTTCAGCAAGATGGTGCCCCACCACACTATTTAAATGCAGTTAGAGACCACTTAAATAATACCTACCCTCATCAACGGATTGGAAGAAATGGACCCACTAAATGGCCTGCTAGATCCCCAGATGTTACAAAAATGGATTTCTTTTTATGGGGATACGTGAAGGAAATTGTTTATAGAGACACAACAACAACAGTACAAAATATGAAGGAAAGAATAATAACTGCCTTTAGATCTATCACACCGACATTTTAGGAACAGTGGGAACCTCATTTCAAAAGCGCATAGAGATGTGTGTCAATCAAAATGGCCAACATGTGGAACATTTATTATAATTTTTTCTACTGAGTTATTTGAAGAAACCTCTTTTTTTAAGTTTATTCTTGAATTTGACACTTATTTATTTATAAAACGAAAATGGTTGCAATTAGCTATAGGGAAGTACTTACAAAAAATGTTCGTTTTTCATTTCTACATCACATCGTCGAAAAATATACAGGGTGTTCCACTTGAAAAAATTGAGAAAATTCAATTTAAAAAATTCTTAATTAAATACTAATTTTTGGCCACCCTGTACATTTTTAGGAAATGAAAATGATTCAAAAATATTAATTAGATGTCTCGTAACTGGTATTCACATAAGTTTTTCTTAAAACCCATAATTGTGACTGTGGTAATTTTTTTAATATCCATCTGCAGATGGCATTATTTCAACAAAAAAATTCATTACATCAAAGTGGTTGGGGAGATAGCCAATAATAATATAGGAATGAATAGAGCCTAGAAAGAGGCTCCAAAAAATTTATTGATATACATAGCATTCCATTTAAAAAAAAGGCACTTGGTCCTGTAATTTCGTCTTGGCTCGCCCTGTGTGTTCGAAAATAATTTCCAGTTATAGACTTTTTTATCTAGTTTACTTGCAATGTTTTAAAAAATTTTTATCTATCGTAGAACGCGAGATATTGAGGTCCGACGCACTATTGCCCCACCCTGTATATAACCATTCTAATTATTTAGGTGTTTGCGTGGCTCATCGACGCGTCGCCATCGCCTGGTCGTCTTAGTACAAAACTAAAACCTCCTAAGTTCTGACTGAGGCGTCTCTGAAATCTGAAACGTACCTATAAGTATACGAATTTGATTTAAGCAAATGACAAATATATATTATAACCTGCAAATATATTTAATTATGACAAATATCAAATAAAATTTTTTTGTGTCTTGTATCTGTCTATCTACTTTCTGTCCATATTTATGAGTGGATATGTGTGTGTTGACCGTTTCCCATAAGTCCAATAACTTTTGTAAGACATAAAATTTGGTAAGCACATAATTATAATATATAGCCATCTTTAATTTTAGAAACATATTTTTCTTAAAGGACCATCACACAAAGATTAGCGCACTGCGCCTGCGGAATAAACAAAGGTAGTAGGGAATCTGTGTCGGATGTGTCGTATAACTCGTATATAAGGTATGCCGGGCAGTCTGATGGTGCAGCGGCTTCTTTTACTTGTTCAGCAGTAAAGATGGTTATGGTAGAAATTATCACAGTAAAAAAAACTTTTGAGCAAAATGTGCACAATTGTAATTAATCAGCACAGTACAAAATTAGGTACAATGGATTCAGCCTCCTTCATAACAATTTTTTCACAACTTGCAACTTTTTTATTTTTGCTGGGTGCTGGCTCCGTAAGGCTTACCGGGCATTTTCCGCTCTGGCTCACCGAGCCTGTGCTATCGCTATCATCATTAAAACCAGCCGAGCTTATTTAAATTTTGCACCAGTACTACTTATATGTTAATCATATTTTGCGTTTTGCAAATCGGCTGTCACAATCGTGTGATTAGCAATCATACAATTTTAATAATGCATGTCTAATATTCACTTAGTGCATTACATTGACTACTAATTATCCAAACAACGAAAATCATAAAGGCTGACAAATTTGTGTACAGGTCGTGCATAAGTTGTTACATTAGAGATTCCTTGACGGCTGGCTATTAATCAAAAATATATCACGTCCATAAACAAGACAACAGAACCGTATACGGACTGAAGTGATATACCTGCATCATAGTAATTATTTTGTGCATGGAGGGAAAGGATAATTTAATGATTATTTCAGTAATGTGAACTGACTGTTCTTAGTAATTAAAACTTCATTAGTGGGCAATAGTATATTGTATTCTTTACCCGGGCAACATGTATTGTGGAAATTATTTTATTTTGTTCTACCGTGATATTATTCACTTTTCACCAGTAATTTAACTGTGAAATAAAATTACACTTTTAATACCACCAAACCATATATTATTCATAGGCAATAACTCGGCTCAACCGACTCCTTGTCATACTTGTTTTCGCCGTGTGTACGTCTTTTCTATACAAAAAAATTGCGCGTAACAATTGCTCATACAATACATCAAAATATGAATATATTTCTGATTGAACAATTCGATGACAGACACATTTATCTAACATTGAGCATAATAAATTTATAGACAATTTTGTATAAGGGGTTAAAGGCATTTAATTGTTTCATTAGTAGATTAAATTGAAGTAATTTTACGGTAACCATTCTCTTTGTTACCTAAATAAAACTATTTTTATTACAAAAATAAGCGAAGTGTTTTTCGAAATTTTACAACCCTCTTAGCTGTCTCTTACATCCTCTTCTCCAAGTTTCTCTATCTATCCCTTGTCTTTCTTCGAGCCTTCTTCCTTCCATATATTTTGCAAACCTGTTTTGTACACTCTTTTCTGTGTCTTCCTCTTCCTCTGCGCTCACTTGGTTGCCACTTCCATATCTTCTTAGGCCATCTATGTTCATATGTCCAAACCACTTGAGTCTTCGTTCCTCAATTCCTTCGTCTATTTGCGTCTCAACTTTCATTCTATTTCTTATTTTGTTGTCTCGTATTCTTTATATTTTCGATAGCCTACAACTTCTCAAACAACCTATTTCTACTGCTATTGATTTTTGTCCATTTGTCTGTGTCATTTGTCATGTTTTGGCTCCGTGGAGGATGATAATTTGCACGATCGTGCCGTAGATTTTTTCTGAAATTTTTTACAAATACATGTGAATAATTTTTTTTTTCGAAATGTTACAGCTCTGTTGGTCGTCTCTAGCATTTTCTTCTCCAAGCCTCTCTATTTATCTACTGTCTTCTTTATTCAGCCATATATTTTCTCTAACATGTTTTGTACACTATCCTCTCTGGCTCTCTCTCTTATTCTCCGTCCTCCAGGTTGCCATTTGCATATCTTCTTCAGCCATCTATGTTTCTCCATACGGTTCAGATATCCAAACCATTTGAGTCCTCGTTCTTTAATTTCGTCGTCTATTTGCTTCTCAACTTTCATTCTTCTTTTATTTCATTGTTTCGTATTCTTTCGATTTTCGATAGTCTACGATTCTTCTCAAATAATCCATTTCTACTGGCCTTAGCCTTTGTGTATCTCTTTGCGCCATTTATTATGTTTCGGTCTCATAGAGGTGTCAACGTTCAATGAAATTTGACTCTATTAATATAATAAATGCTATTTGTCTTTGAAAAGTCTATATTAACGTTCTGGTAAAAGTAAATGACCATTAAAGAGCAAAAACTGAGTACTTATACACTATTACCTACCACGGCAGTGTTGTACATGTTCTTATACACTTATTTTTCAACAAGCATATTTTTCTTTTCGCTTTTCCTCTTGTTTAAAAGAACTTTTTCACTACATTAAACTTTGTCGTGTTTCTATATAATTTTCCAAAATTAATGGGGCAGCAAGGTACATGCTTAAATAAAAACCAACTACCAACTACAAGAGAGCCGAAACGAGAGCACAAAATTGATCTTTATCTTAAATTCTCTCTTAAATGGAAATGTTCAATCCCAAAAGTTTCTCGTGTGTAGGGAGTAAAAGAATAATATATTCCCTAGAAGCTAATAACAAAGAAAATGATGTAACAATCTATTCACTAATTCTGATTGTAATTGCAGTTTTTATGGTTATTTTGTTCCTTGTTTTGATAGACATTAAATAAAATTTATAAATCGCTAAAATCTTGTCTACACTATTAAATAAGTTTAATGTGTTATGGTAATTTTATTTACAAAGCTGGGTTATGTTACATAAAAAAGTACCAGAGTGATTAGGACAGGTATCGGCTACACTACAATAAATAGGCAATTTGGATGACAATCCAGAAGCGGATTTTTAAACCTAATACTATATTTCGAGGAATGCGTGATGTATATAAGTAATAATTTGAATTGTAATTTTTGACAGTGTACTTACACATTAATTAATGAATCTGTTGCACCGATGAACAGTCGTCAATGGACGAGAATTGTATTGGCACCCATGAGCTGCCGAGGATTATATTATTTATATATGTAGTATCGAAGGGTGGCTATTGTTTGCATCCATAGGGGACTACCTGCTTGTATAACCTTCTAATTAGTTTACATTCTTGTTCTATGCAGTTTGTAATTTGTTCAGTTCGAAAACACTCTAGTTAGCGATCAGTTGTGTGTACGGCGCATATAGGATATTTTTTATTTATTCGACATTTTCAGTTTAGTGTATATACCTATTATTATGAATTCTAATTATTGATTATTAAACATATACAAACAAAAGAAATATGCTCCAATCGGCCCCTGATGAAAAAATATGAGACATTTCTGAAAGAAGTCGGCCTTTTCTTTGTTACATCTATTTGTAACACCAAATTATTGGTCCCATAAACTATAAATAACATACATTCAGTGGATTTATGGAAGTAAAAAAACTAATGTCACGATAATCCAATCTGTATGCTTTTTGAGGCCACAGAAAATTTATTTAAATTTTATTTTATTGGTAAATTCGTACAATAATTATTGTGAAATTAAAATCACATATAGGTAGTAAACAAATAGTACGAATATTAGTCTAATTGAAAATAGTACAAAATAATTTTCAATTTCTCTATTTTACTAGTCAAATACATTTTTTTTCAATTTTTGAAAAAACATCTACGAGAAAAGAATTACAAAAGTTTGTTCAGGTATGCATATATTATATTTCTGTAACGTTTCTGTTAATTCATTTACAAAACAATATTAAAAAATATTACTGCCATTAAAAAAAATACGAAAACTAATATTTTGTTCAATTTATTTCCGCAACTTTTAATTAGAATGTATATAATTATTTCAGTCGTTAAAATATCGGTAGTAATTTTATTCAGCAATAAATGACAGTTATAACGAATATGAATATAGCAATAGTAAATATTATTTAATCATAACATCGTTTGCATTTAATTAATACCTAATAATTATTATTTCAAAATTAATTATTGATACATGTATTTACTTTTGATTTATGCATGCAACCTTACCTTCTACTGACATAAATTTTTTATCTATAAGTTATATTTAAACGTGATAAAATTCGGATAAAATTGTTACTACTATTTTTTCCCTCACAACTTCTTTGGGCCACTGTCCTATAAAATTATTTAAATAAACCTCTGTCGTAGAAGGATTAGCCAGAGGTTGGTTTTTTTTTTTGAAAAATGTTTTTGCCTATCCAAAAAATGTCACAATTAAAAATATTAACCTGAAAATGATTGGCCTGATTGTTTAAGTTTCCTTGTATTATTATTTTCCTTTTTAAAAATTTTTCCAAAATCCCATTTAACAATATGCGTGCTCTATATTTTTGACTTTTAAAAAAGTTATTTTAAGCTCCATCGACAGTAACATGCTTTTTCAAGTATATTTCTTCAAACAACAATAATTGGATTCTGACTGACGACTGCATTGATAATAGCTTAGTTAAATTTTTTCTCCCCTCCCATCTAGACAAAAGCAATGCTTTTTAATTTGCATACCTACAGATATTTCGAAAAATTTTCCATTATATAATTCATAGAACTTTGTCACATATTGTTTTTACATATTATTACCTGTTTTTTTTTTTTTAATTGTTTTTTATCATTTTATTTATTTACTATATTTTACTAATGTAATGATTGACCTGTTTGTATATTTTTTGCTTGTCAGTCTTGTACTCACATTATCACAAGTAGGTTGGCGATACAATTATCATGTTTTTTATTTATTTTGAAAAAAAAACATATGAATAAAAAATTTGTAAAATTCATAAAACGATTAAGTTTTATTTCGTACAATGATGCATGTCTTACTATCTCGATTTCAATATTTATGTTGTATTGTGTCCATCTTGTAAATGGACTTTGTTGTTTGTTGGATGGTGTACAACAAAATAAAAATGAACTAGACGTAACAGGATTTTGTCTGCCATCCCGTATAACGAGGAAAAGGACAAACCAGCCAGAATTTCGTTGCATGTATTGATGAAACGGACCGAGCCAAAACGCCATCTCAGTATTTCATGGATCATTTAGTATAAAATGCCCCGAGTGGTGTCCATTGATATCAAACGAACTGACGTGATGTGTAGCAGTTTTTTTCGAATTTTACTTGTGCTTTTTCAATGGTTTCACAAATAGCTCCGAGCTTATTTATGACATATTACTTTTTATTTGCTGGACAACTGCCACGAAGATAATCTTTGGTCCAATTTATTTCGTTGATTGAAAATGAAAGTAAACGCTCTGAGGTTGTTTAATTGAGTTTGACTTGTCCATGATGTTTTCAAGCCATAAAAACATTGCAATGCACGAAATGTCTGGCGACTAATAAATGGGATTTTAGACGAAATAATTAAGAGAGTTACATCAAAATTAATAACGTAACCACAGGCACTATTAAAACACAAATTATATAAAATATCTGTATAGTTATAGTAGAATCCAAATTGTATTAAATCCTTAGACAGTATTCTTTAGTACTGTATGGTTAAAAAGAAAGAAAAATATAAAATAAATTATAGACATTACCTACTTATATTTCTCTTACTAGTCTATTTTCTTTTTTCATTTAAATTTCAATGAGATTCAGTTAAAAGTTGCAATAGTACTAGTAAGCAATAAAATATATGATTTTAATAAATTATATACTGTCGTCTGCAAAGAGCTTTTGATCTGTAATGTGACCAGCCGCCGTGAAGTGTCACATGTAACAGATCTAAGGTCTCAACTCCATGTTTTAGATTATATGTATGTGGACAACAATTTACCTATTTGTGAACAAAATTATACACCGACATTTATATGCGGCAATTAATTATTCATTGAAACTTTACTCACCATAGACAAATTGCATTCGATTTACAAAATGAAACGAAATTACATTTTGCTGAAATACTTGTCAGATTTATTGAGATGAAAACAATGCCTTAAGCGTCTTAAACTGGCGTGTATGTAACACAGATCACAGTACAAAAACCAAAGAGTGCTCTAATTTAGTCCCAGTGATGTACAGGGTGGGGCAAATAACCTCCCTAACTAGGCGAGATATAAAAATTTTATTTGTGGATGGTGAGACTACAACATGGGAAGTTTAAAATCACTTAGTTTTAAAAATAATGTCTTGCAAGTGGTGGCCATTATTGTCAATACACTACTACAGGCGGATTCTGAAATTTGGCCATGACTCTTCAAGCATATCATGCGGTATGCGGGCTCCTTCCAGACGGATTGCATCCATTAGGGCTTGTAGGGTCCCAGGACGATCTTTAAACACTTCGACCTTCAGATACCCTCACAAGAAACAATCGCAGGGGGGTTAAATCCGGACAGCGCGCGGGCCAAGAAATATCGCCTCTCAGGGAGATCAGACGGCGGGACACCCCTTAAAGCAGCCATTGAATTCCGAGATGTGTGGGCCATGTCCTCATCCTGCTGGAACCAGACAAGTCTTGCATTTAATTCCTCAAGAGCTGACGCAAAAAACTCTTGGATCATGGCGACATACCGTTCAGAAGTGACAGTAACCGCGCGATCTTCCTCAATAAAATAAGGACCAATGATTCAGACATTCGATATTGCGCACTACACTGTCACTATGAAGGGGACGCTGCTGGATCTCCCTTGGGTTGGTACCGCTCCAATAACGCATGTTTTGCTTTCACATAGCCAGAAATGTGAAAATGGGCTTCATCACTAAAAAAAGCAAAGGCGTCGTGAGGCAAACTTTCAAGCAAGTTTTGACATTCATCTACTCGATTATTCCAGTCCTGTTAAGTTCATGAAGAACTACCATCTTGCAGGAATGAAAGTGGAGAACTTGGTGAAGAATTGACGAGCAGAACGATTTGAGATGCCAAGGGCGGCCGCACGTTTGCTCGCAGAGCGCCTGGGTGATCGCAAAATAAACCGTCTGACAGCCTCGATGTTCTCCGGTGTTCGAGAGGTCCCTGGTCGTCCTCCTCTTTTCATAGACACACTCCAATTCCCCTGAAATTGTCAAACCACAATAAAATCGATTTTCGGTCAGGAACTGGGTTCCGTGGAGGGATTTGGGAGTGAGTACGAATCGCGAGCTGCATCGCTACGATAGAGTGATTTTGCGACGGCAAAAGAACTCTGCTCGTTGGACCACGGCATATTTGCGACTGAGAGCAGTGTTGCCAACTCTTTTTTTTTCGTAATAGAAATTTGAAAAAAATAGTAACAGATTGGGCAGTTTGGGTAATAGATTAATAATAATTATAACAATAATAATTAATTAAATAATAATAGGAATTATGCTCAAATTCGTCTAAATTATGTTTTTTTTTTTTTAAATTAGACTTGAGTTGACTGCAATAAACCGTGCGATTCTTACTTCCTTTAATTGTCAAAAATATATTACGGAAATAGTTACTAGCGATTCAGATGTTTGCCCATTTTTTTGAACATTTCGTTATGTTAATATTTTTCGTAAACCAAGTCGTCCAATGCTTACGTCGCGTCGAAAAGGAATGTAGACAATTAATATGTTCTTTCCTTTCATGTTAATCCCCTGCGTTCAAACTTAACTTCACTATGCTGCTACAAAAAGTGCAAACATAATTAATGACTCTTCATCTTAAATAAAACCATATGCCATAATTTCCCAGAGACTAGGTGAGTTGGCAAAAATTCTATATTCAATAGGAAAAGGAATTTCTAATATAATTAAAGTTCTTGTACACAGCGTACTACGGAACCATAAATTTTGCAATGATAATGAATATGCATCGCACAACGTACTTCATTAACACCAAGCAAGAAACCAACATGCTATTATTAAAATTTAATGTAATATGACTTTGAATAATATGGTAGAGTTAACCGAGCACTGTGATTTAAAGTTGTTTGTTAAACCCCAACTAACTAACGTCGCGTCGGCCAGAACATAAACTGGCACCGTGTTTATGATCAGGAAATGTAATGAAAATCGAAAGCAGTCTAAAAACAAAGTTATTACATCACGGACCGACTTGAGACCATCCATCTTTGGAGCGCATACACCCTTCTGCAGAATTACAGTGGTATGGTATTTTGGACATTACATCCAATTAATCTATATTACTAATACAATTAAAACAGATGTTAATTTAGAAGTGTAAACTTAATTTTTGCGCGAAGATTTTGATTCATGTCCATTTTAAAAATTATACAATAAGCTTTGTAACTCATATTCTTGAAAACATAAGAAAAAGTACTCACTGATTTTTTTTTGATAGAATTTTTTTTTGCGTTAGTAAAAATGCACAGTTGCAAAAAGTAGTTTCTCCAATATCTGAAATTTAACATTTTGGCCCATAGTTCGAAAGGGGTATGAATTTTGACTATTTTGATGCGGGTGGGCCAAACTGGATGCTATTTGGGGTTTTAGGTATAAGAGTAATCCTATAACATCATGCTAATAGTCTACATTTTCGAGAAAAAATTCAATGACGTAATCATATTTTATCTATCACCGCGGGATAACTTATACCATATCGTACTCATCTTAGGACCAGTCTTTTCACCTCTGGGTAAGTTACTGTTAACTAACTAGAATTGGTTTTACCAGAGACTGTCTCTGGTTTTACCAGAGACTTTATTATGTAAGTCTCTGGTTTTACTAACATTTTATTTATGACTACATTCACATTCTAACCACTTAGTTAGTTAACAGTAACTTACCCAGAGATGAAAAGACAGGCCCTTACATATGTAATAAATAGTCTTGTTATCCCAATGAGTGCGGTAATGAAATTGTCAACTCTTAAATTCAAGAAAAATTAATTATTTGTTTTTTATAAATATTAACAACACAATTTGAACAATTAACACCTTCATTAACACTGGCCGTTTTCATTTGTGTGCTTGTGCAACTGGAATTGGTTACTGTGAAATCAGTTTTTATATCAATGCGCTTCTTGATCGGTATTTCCGTCTTCAGCATCGAGTAGTAACACCAAAGGGATGAGGGCTTCTGGCTGTTATTTAGCTCTTCAACATATACAACCAATGCTTTTTCGTTAATGATGCCCTTTACATTCCTTGAATGGCACAACTGCTCATACCTTTTAAAAGCCAGGTCATATTTGGCTCCAGATTTACCCGAGACAAGTCCGGATATCACGTTCTCTGCTTCTTCCTCAATATCAAGGGGCACATCTGACGTTTGTTCTTCGGAAGAACAACCTGGAAAGCTCATTTTTTGAAGCAAATTACAACACACAACAATAGTTTCACCTCCGAAAAATTTAGAATTCCAATTTGTTATTTATTGTTATTTGGTAACTAAGACGCAATCATAAACCACTACTTAGATTCTATTGTCACCTAGATTGATTTATTATTCTATCAAAGTGAACCTACTTTAAGACAATTTTGGCAGTAATAGATAAAATTTTGTACGATATAAGTGGGATACTACATTATTAACGCACTATGCGATTCTTCACAATGCGTGCGTTAATAATGTCTTCATCCCACTTATATCGTAAATAACTATTAACTATTTGTTTTTGTTTCACGCTCAAGTGAATGTGAGGTCACCAAAACCATTTCTAGGAAGAAAAAATATAATTAAGATAAATACAACAGAACTTTTATCAGAAGAAAAGTCCATTCGTTCTATTTTAAAAAAGAAATAGCCACCTTGAACAAAATCTGAGTGCACTTAAAGGTGAAGATCGAGGGGGAAATCACTGTGGTATTTTACTGTACAAGACAGCTGGATAAAATATTTAGAAAAATAAACATTCTACATGATGAGGGTTGGTATACCGTGCTTTCATTTCAAAACACTACATAGGAAAACGTTCGGTCAAGCTCGTGCAGTCCCCTAGATACAAAATGTGACTGACCTCTAAATTTGCCGGTTGCTACAGAGGCAGCCATGCAGTCCATGCTCTATCCATGCTCTCCCTTCTACTTCGAATGCACGAATCCGAACGACACTGCTTCCCTATGTAATGCAGATATGAAAAGAAAAATTTTTAGATTTAAGAAATGATTCCCTCTGGTTACAATACAAAAACAAAAACGCCTAGGCCGCTATATGACGCATTCATTTTTTCGAAATCCTCAGGGAGTAAATAATATGTTGGTGTTTACCAGACCCCTGAGGAGTTTCGGAATAATGAGTTATTATACAGCGGCCTAGGGTTTCTCGTTTTTTGTATTGTAACTGAAGGGAATCATTTCTTAAAGGTAAAAAGTTTTTCTCTTTGGCGCGTTAATATTTTTTTAATTTCATGTTTGCTTTTAATACTAAAATACTTTTATTTAATTCAGTACAATCTTGCTCCTAGATTGAGTAGTTGTTTCAATAGTTTCTACGATAAAATGTATTTAAAGTGTTGTTGATTTATTACTAGAGTTGGCAAACATGCGCCGCAGGACATAGGCGTGCGCATCATAATAAGTAATAAAAGAAATTAATTAGTAATAAAAGCAATAAACTGTTACAACTGGATATATATTTAACAATGTACGCACAACTTACCCTCTTAACTAGCTTGGTTATCACAAACTAGAAAATATCTGTAAAAACTTAGCAGCATCATATGAAATGTGCTAAGACGTTTAGGTGATTTAAGAAACACTTTTTTGTACTTGCTATTAATGCATCTACCTCTAGAAAACCTTGTCGAATAGTTTCTGCCACATGGTGTAAAGCATGCACTTTACACGTAACATGTACCAACATACAACCGTGTTCTTGAAGAGAACTGCCTACCAAACGCATTGTCGCGGCACCATCGGTCACATACATCAACACGACATTTTGCCAGGTCAAATTTCTCTATGGTTTAAAGCACCACCTGCGTAATTGTTTGGCCAGTACACTTAGTTAGTCTTTTGCTAGCTAGTAACAGTAGAAGTGTCGGTTTAAGAGGGACCAGTACACGTTCTATAACATTTAAAATAGAATTTTTTTACAATCTGTCGTCTCGTCAACACATAACCACAGCCGTATATTTTTTAGTACACATTTAATCTTATTTACAATGTCTTCGCGTACAGTTGGTACATAGTTACGCAACGTTGTGCGACTTAGTAACGTCACCTTGGGATAGTATTTATTACAAAAATAGTTGTTTATCGAATATGTCGCAGCGGATCATCACAGGCAATCAGCAATCAGTAAATCGAACATAAACTGTGGGGTGTCGAAGGCACGCCATTTTTTAAAATTTTATGTTGCACAGAACTTACGTGACATTTACAATCACGTTGGTCCCAGCACATCAGGTCTGTCTGGCATGCCTTACAAATTATTGTAGCACCATTGTAGATTCGGGAATTCACGCCTTACAATACGTAGACACGCCTTCCCTACTCCAAACACCACCGCGGACGTAAAATCAACTTTTATTTTCAAAATAAAAAAATCATTATTTTGAGCAGGTTTTTTGGAATTATTCCTGTGTACATACAATCACCCACATGTTCTCTGTAAACTGACTTTTTTAATTATGAAATTTTTTTTGTTTTATGAATTAAATGCATTGTTTGTTTCTGTGCAGGAAAATGTCTTAATGCACAATGATAAAAGGTGAAAAATGACTTGAGCTGCCACAACACCAGCAACCAGGAGGACCCAGCCGTACCTGGACGGTATTGTCATCCTGGCTGGATACCATTTTTTCTCAACTTTGTCCCTCATGTTATATTGTTTGTTTGTATTTATATATTTATATATGAAATAAATAAAATAAAAAGGCCTTAATTACAAATGTATATAAAAGGAAATAAAGCTGATTAAATTGGAATTGGAAAGTCACTGATAAATTTATTCACTTTGTCAGTTTATGGCCGTTTTCTATCCTTGGGTAGATCTGACATACTTTATTATTAAATTAATATCAAGAATAAAATACAACAAATAAAATCTTCAACAATATAACGGAGATGAATAAATTACATTGTACACACCACGTGGCATAACAACAGACTAAAATCAAGTGTAATCTTTGCTAAAATGGCAAACAAGTCTCGCTTACGTATTTGGGTATTTCTCTATCTGGCACCGCCCATGACTTGCGGACCGATATGCCAACTCTATTTATTACCGACCTAAAACTTTTATACTAGTGCATTCAGATTAGAATGACAGTATAAAATGTAAGAAACTATAGATATTTATTCTTATCATATTAGGTTTGAAAGGATGCTTATATAATATCTAATTATTATTTTTTTTTTTCTAGAAACATTTAAAATGTAAATGTGATTATCATTCATCTATTTTTTTATTTAATGTATTATTATGTAATAATTTCGCTATGAGAAAAAACCATAGTACATAAACAGATACAGCCTCCAAATCTTGTCAAATTCTTTCTACTTTGGAACACTCTGTACGTTTACTTAACATAGCAAAACACTCTTCTTTTCCACCGCTAACGAGATATTTGTTTACAACTCCTACGATCCTATTTCGCACTCATCTTGGGGTCGCAACTTTATAACTTACAATCAGCATAGGGAGGACTATCAGTGGGTTGCTCAAACACATTATTTATACAGGAATTGTTTGTAGGTTCAAGAAAAATTGGCACGCGTTTTCATGGATTTTTATGAAATACCACTATGCGGCTTGCATTCATATCAATATCAGAGAGACATGACGTATGACGTTGCTTAATATTAACTTCGGCACCAAAAATGTTTGATAATATAACGCATGAAAATATAATGGTACAGCTTGACACTTGACATTTCAAATCTATTACATTTAAATTAAAAACACTTTTACCGCATTATATAGGGAGAAAAAATCGTAGTAAAAACTCCCGCATAATTCCTGTCATTTAGTACGTGAAAAAATTACCTAAATAAAAGTTGTTCAGTAAGTTCATAAAGCTGAACAGAAAATAAACTGTTTCCAAGTTGGTTGCCTTAGTAGTATAAAAGAAAAAAACGTCAATATTCGTCAAATATATTGATTATCAGGACTTTTACTTTTACCCTATATATTATATTATCATCAAACATTAAACATTTGAAACCAAAATTTGGAATAAAAATTACACACGATACTCTTCAAATGCACAGGAAAAATTTGAGCAAAATCGGTAACTTCTGCAGCAATATAAGAAGACATATAAAACTTCTCGGTTTATCACTTTCTGCAAAACATTCCAAAAAAATGTTCAGTACTGTCTGAATATTGTATACTCTTATCTATCATTTTCTTGGACATTTGCAGTCTTGGAACAGTCTTCTATTAATAGGGTTTCCTGTGCAACTACCTATGATGTACCCCAATGTAATGTGAATTAATGAAAGAAAAAACAAGCCACGTTGGTCGCTTGTCAAATAATGTCATTATTGCCTTACTAACCCGAAGGCGAGTCAACGCGACACATTATTGATAAGAAAGAAGCGACAGGTCTCTCCGTTATAGTACACTAGTGCAGTTCATTGCAGAGATATAAGAAGTACAAAAACTCCAAAGAATCACTGACACGGTATTTTCGCAATAATTTTATAGTGTATTTTATATTTTAAGATCCGTGTAATGAACCACACTGTATATATCTAACTTTTGTTTACAAAGCCATAAATTATACGCTTATTAAGGATTAAGAACGCCGACGTTTGATATTTACTGGCCTAAGGTGTGGTTTCACTGGTTTCTTAGACACGGCTACCACTGGCGGCCGTCGCGCGTCGTTGAGTGGCGGTCTCTGTAACGTCTGCAGCGATCTATTATATAACTTCCTTCGTCTCGACAGTGATTGAATTCAGTGTCACCAACTTAGTGGATTTTTCACTAAATCTGGTGGTTTGAGGGTAGTGTTTAGTGGAGTAAATTTGGTGTTTAGCGCTAATGGTTTTTCTGGTGTTTGCCCGAGTAAAATTACCGTACATTTTTCTGCGTTAACTTTCTAGTTTTTCAGATCAATAAAATTCATTTCAATAGTTGGCTAAATTGATTTGTAGTTCAAATGCATTACTACAGTTCGTAACTGTATGACATATACAGGGTGGTGATCCAGTTCCGCATAATATTCATATAATTCAAAAAACAATTACCATTTAACGTAATTGTTCAAGATGTCTCTCAATAACAATATGGCATTGGCCGGTACGTGTGTAAACACTTTGTATTGAACGTTCATTAATCTCCGGGATGATTTTACATTTCGATACGAATTCGATATGCTTTTAGGAGACCCCCAAAATTGGTCACCATTATGCTCAGAAAACAATAAGGAATATATTTTTATTTTCAGAATTTCGTCACTGAAAATAAAGAAGATTTTAAAGTCTCTATGGACTTTTAAACATTTTCTAATAAATAATTTGTGATAAAAATTATTATACATATAATGTGAATGTAAAGTTTAGAACAAATTCATTAAAACCGATTTTTTCCTGCCTAATATATGGAAATATAGTAAGCGTGAATTTTTTCGACCTCCAGATTTTGATTGATATATACGTTTTGAATCCTCCTGAATCAATTCTGACTCCGAATGATGTCTGTCGGTGCAAGTGTGTATGGATGTGTGTATCCGCGATACGTCAAAAAATACTCATGGGAGACTTCCCAAATTTGGCAGTTAAGATTTTCTTTCAACAACATTTTAGGTGACACATTAAATTTGGTGAATGTGGTACCACCAGAAGAAACAATGAATGAAAGAAGAAAAAAAGGCACCATTTTGGGGGAAAAAAAATGTTTAAATTTTTATTGCATTTGTGGCCGAATCTTGACGAATTATAATGAAAAAAATATCTCTATGGGAAAAAAAATCTGTTGGCATGTCTGTAGTATCACGATAGCAGCCACATTTTTTGAGATAAAGCTTTCAAATTTGGTACACATGTTGTAAAGGCCAAAGACAATGATAAATTCGGTGATGAGCATAATTGGCTAGTTGAAAGGATGTCCACGGGACCCAAACTTTTTTGTATTTGCTTTTACAAAAAAATATATTCTTGATGGAAGATTATAAATCATGTCTATAATATCAAGCCAATAAAATATATTTTCCAAGTCCTTAAATAAAGCTGATGTAAACTGAAATATTTTATACAACGTAAAATGGGGTTAGGACAAATTTAACAGTTTGACATTTGAAATGTCAAATTTAGTTACAAAAATGTCAATGTCAATAAGAAGAAATTATTAAAATATATGACATGAATTATTATTGACAGTATCGATCGAGGTATCGATTAACGCTGATAATTAATTATTTAAAAATTTTAATGAAACATATATACTGGTATAAGAAAGTTATGTGCTGGCCACACATCTGATTTTTTTTTTGTTGAAAAATGCTTGCACGCGTCAGTTTTGTTTTCAAAAATATTGAATTTTGCGATTGACAATTTTTCTAAAATATAATTCTTCGAGCTGCTCGGTCTATTCAGTGGTATAAAGTTTTGAGAAAAACAGTTAAAATAATGCAACATGACTTCTAAAACAAAAAATATACCTAGTCACTGATTGTCATGCTTAACCGGATCCATTAGATCTTCTTAGAAGCTTTTGAAGTTTGTTTCTCCAATTTCAGGTGCCAAATACAAAATGAAGGCTGTGGATTATTGATGTACTTTTGTCACAACGACCCCCCGTTACAGCGACGTATAGTTTTTTCCGAAGTTTTCTCAAAAGCCACTTTCCGTCTTAACTAAAGTCAACAAACTACGATCCCGTCACGTACAAAACATCAAATGCTTTGAAGGCAGTCTTTTCGGCAGATACTTAATGAAGATGATCCCGAGAACATTTTGTACGACCAGTGCGTGTATATCTGTGTATTTCCCAATATATGAATAAAAGGATCTTGGAAAGAGAGGCAATCTCGGAGGCAATTGAGTGACCAGCGCATTCACCAAATTTAACCCTTCTTGTTTTGTCTTGTGAAGTCACCTAAATAACAAGGTGTACGCCAATAAACCTTTGAGGATCGTGACAGAATTATGTATGAGATAACACTAACGTTTTTAAATGAATTTGAGGCATGTCTGGCTTGGTGCCAAGAAATGAATGGACCGAAATATTAAAATTTTATTCGAATAAATCTGCGAATATCGGCTTGGTGGTGTAAAGGACAGTGACGCGCGACCATTCGGGTTCAAAACCGGACAGGACATAGTCGACGAAGTATAGTGGTTAAGCGTTGTTCATGTCACCATCTTTCGAAAGGGATGTAAAACTGTGGGTTTCGTGTATCTACGATGTGAGTTAAAGATCCCTACCCCACAACAAAGTGTGGGATTCGGCGAAATGTCCAGGTTAGTGGAAAAAAATTTGCTGCTATTTAAAAAAAAATTTGAAGACGTCATTACTCAACAAAAGGATAAAAAAAATAAAAATCATAATAAAATTAAACGCATTTTAGAAACCCAGTTGCTTGGAGGAGCATTTTTTAAAAAAAAAATAAAAAATGATTTTAATGAATTTGCTCCATAATTTACACTCGCATCGTCAAGAACAACACAGTAAAAAAAATAGTTAGAATAGTAAGAATGTGTACAAAAGCGCTGCGGAAATACGTCAGGAAATATCGTCCCTGTTAGGAATACTAACCCTGCATTTCCCACTGGACCAATGGACAAATGAGCAGCATCAGTAGGGGCGGGTGCGGCAGCAGGAGGCGGTAAGTAATCGGCCCGATCCAAGGAGCCCAAAAGGACAGACGGCACAGCCGCTGTTTCCGCTGTGGGAAAATCCTGGCCGAGCAAGTCCACCGACTCTGTGCCGTCCCCGGCAACGTCCCGGCCTCTTGTGTAAAACAGCTTGACAGATTATATAATTCCAAAAAGGCACTAATTGTGGTGACGCCCACCTGCACACGTGTTATCCTAATAGTACACTCACAGATTTCAAACAAAATCAAATTTCACCAGATGGCCTGCCAGACACTATTTGCGGAAGATCTCTTGTCGATGGCACTCTTGCTAAAACCTAATTGCAATGCTTATACAAGAATCCGATTTTAAAAGTAGCCAAGGTCACTGTAGCTAATCGCATAATCCAGACGGACAAGTGACTAAATAACACTAATACGAAGTGATATAAATTACAGTTCGTTTCAAACTAATTTGCAACATAAAAAACGTCGGCTTCTTTGATCTCTTTACCGTAGTTAAAGTTGCTGACGTTTTTTACATTGCATATAAATTTGAAGTAAACTATACTCGGTTAAATGTTGCTCAACACAAAAAATAGTGGAAAAATAAAACAACACTTGCATAAAACCACACGCGAAACAATTATTTTTATCTAAGTGCGAATTAATTAATTAAAATTGCACTAATTTGTGAAGGTAATTTCACAGAAACTGGTCTGAGGTCTACATTTATTTTTCCTTCCGATTGTTAATGACCTGAAAACCTTTTATCTGATGATAACAATAATTGTAAACGCTATAAATAAACGACTTGTTTGATCAAAACCACGCGCCAAGACTATAGCCACTCTCCAGTTTTACTAAACAGGTAAATATTTATTTATAAATACACGACAAAACGATTATTTACAATGTAATCGTTTAAGACTCGACTTAACACACTACTTTCTATTTCGTTATGATTATTACATTGGTCTTGCCATTATTACGTCATCAATTTGTTACACACTCGTGTTTTGATTTCGGTTATTTGACAATAATTGGGCTAACAATAATTACCCTGAAACTAAACTAAAATGCTTTTGCCTATACGATTATAAGCCACTTCAAGGTTAGCACTTTAGGCGTGTATTTGCTTTACTTATAAATATAACAGCAATAAACCTTTAAAAAATATTATTCCCAGAATAAATATCTCTAAAAATAAACCAGAAAACAGTCATTATCGCAATTATATACTTTGTAAGGAATAAAAAACAAAGGTTTTATACATATTTAAAAAGCAAAATTAATTTACGAAGATTAAAAACAAAACATACTTGCACCGGGTCTATAAAATAAACAATTCAATTCAACGGAGATAAAATAAATCTCAAAATAATTAAATTAAATGTCAGTGTCAAGACTGCACGAGAAAGATAAACAACTTTGCAGAAATATTTTAACTGACCTGCCCTAAGGCTCATACACACGAGAATTGTTTACATCTCTCCAATATTCTTTTCGGTCATTTCATTAAAATTACTCTCAACACAATCACCGACAAATCTTCCATATTAAATTTAATTTAGTTTATACGCATTTCATATTAGATATGTACGTTACATATTCTTTGACGAGAGGTTTTAGGAAGCGCATGTCGAAATGCATACCTACGTAGAAAAAAATAAACAAAAATATTGCAATGAAGCAGACGAGCTTTATCAAAATAATACATGAAAAATAAAAAATAAGAGCGTAAAAATTGCACTCTGAACACGTAAATCAACATGTGCACATTCCTGTCACCGATTGGCGAAAATAAAAACATTATAGTAGGCAATTAACAAGATATACGACCGATTAGGAATGCATTTTCAACCAAGGCATCCTGCGTTAAAATGAATTAGAAATTCGCTTTGAACAGTTTTTAAATTTAGCTAAAAAAGGCGTCTGTGTACAACAAATGCCTATCAA